>JAVJIF010011175.1:0-112169 GCA_038442645.1 Agave tequilana | reverse complement strand
AAAATTAATAGAAAACTATAAAGTTTTGAAAAAAGAGTCTAGGCATTAATAATGAAAATAAAAATTTGATTGCTAGACTTGATGTTGTTTTGCAAGAGAAAGAGGATTGCTAATGAGAGGGATTTATTAAAATCTCAACTTGATCTTGCACTTAAAGAAAATGAGTTTTTGAAAAATAAAAATGATTGCCATGTTCTTTTGAAGAAAAATGATAACTTATCTTCAAAAGTTGATTTTATTTTAAAGAGAATATGATTTGAAAAATAAAATTATTTCCATTTCAAATGATTTAGTTGTGTGTTTAAAGAAAAATGTTGTTTGTTAAATAAAATTGATGCACATGTTTGCCATGCTAGTGTAGCTTCTTCATCTAGTCTACCTAATGCATGTACCTCTTCTTCTAAGATTAATGATGATATTTGTATGTAAAGAAGAGAGTAGATTGTTTGGGCTCCACTATGAGCCAATGTGCCATGAACCATACACGCTTGGAAACCTTGGTTCGAAAGAAACAAGTTCCATCTTTTATGCATGCACACCCTCCACGGCATACACATGCTCCACACGGACACCATCAACACATGTATGCTCATGTGTACACATATACACATTGTGGCCGAAAAGGTCATCTTGCTAAATTTTATTATGATAGATTAAATGTTTCAAATTTAGCAAAGAAGTTTGTTTGGGTTAGAGAAGGTACTAACCCCCATGGACCCAAAGAGTATGGGTACCAAAGACCACCCCTCCTATTATTTTTGATGTAGGTGTGGGCTCTCACATGATGTGAGAGTAATGACACCTTGGAGTGGATGCGTTCCGTGCTTAAAGGAGATTAAATGGATGCATCACTTTCAAGGGAAGTTTGGTGGAGATGACCACCATGGTTTGGAGATAAGGAGAGTTGCTTCTTCGGTTTTGGTAACAATCCTTTACTCCCATTGATTATTTACATGCTTTCATAATTAACATTTTTAGCATGTTTTGGACGTTTTATAGCATGTTTTTCATTGTCTATGGATTAGTGTGTAATTACCATGTTTATTAGATCCTTGACATACATGTATAGTATTTGAGACACACTTGCTTATGTGAACCCATACTTAGTGTTCTCACCTTTTGTTTAAGCTATAATGTACATCATGAATCTAATGCATGTGAATTTTCATAATAATCATGTTTTAGTTTTATCATGATGATTTTTATATTTGTTTTTGTTGCTTCATGTTTGATTACATGTTTAGATGTTAGTTTTCATTAAAATTAGGAATATACTTGTGCATATAGTGGGCCACAAATAAATTTATATATGTTTGGGCTTGATTGCTTATTTGAACCCATTAGATGTGTTAGTATAGTCTAGTTTTGATGATTCATGCATTTTAAACTTGTATTCCTATTTTTGAATTTGTTTTCACTTCATGTATATGTTTGTATTGCCAAACTTTAAGATATACATGTATACCCCTTGAGTCATTTGCCTTTCATGCAAATCTATATATGGACTCAATTGTGTTTAGGGATATGTATGTATACTTATTGTGTTGACAATTCATACATATACCTTGAAATGAAATGTGTTTTGAAGATTTAGCTTTTCTTGATTTTGTGTTTAATTGTTTAATTTCATGTATATGTCTATCTTGTCCAAACTATTAGATATACATGTTTATCCTTTTTGAGCCACGTGCCTTCATGCATATACACTTTGTGGACTCGTTATGTTTCGGATATGTATGTATACTTTAGTTTGTATTAGACATACATATGCCTTGAAGATTAAATAGTTTAGATGATTTTCATATTTTCATGTATTCATGTTATCATGTTTAAAGAAATAATTGAGCTTAATGAAAATTTCATGATTATGATATTCACACTATATTTGTACACTCACTTTTATTGCTTGCTCATGTTTTGTTTTCATGAGTCAAAATTATGCTTAATTGGATTAGAGTGTTGATTATCTTGTGGATTTCATGTTTTATGAAAATTATTTTTAGTTTATTCCTTACTTGAAGGATTTCGCACTAGTTAACAAGTTTTTCATTTTGACTAGTTCGTATTCTTCAATTTGGTAGTGATTTTCAAACATACTATATTTTCAAATCTATTTTTGAAAACCCCTACCTTCTATGGGAGGTTGGAAGGGAGATCATGTTCATATATGCTTTACAAGTGAAAATCATTTAAAACTTGAACCATGATTGGGTGGTAGATTATATGAGTTATACCATACTTTTATTGTTATGTCAATTGGTATCATTCAACTCTTTCAATTGGTATCATTTTGATCTTTGTGTACACTCATATGTTTATTGTGTATGTATATTTTAAATTGGTATCATCTATTGGTGATTGGTACTCATTCTATTTCATACACATATACTTATTTTATTTGTGCTTAAGATATAAATTTTTCACAAAATCGTGTTTATGCTAGTGCTTGAGTTTCAATTTTGTTTCAATTGATTACTTTTATATTGGTATCAAGCCTATGCATCATCTTAGTCGGTATTTCATAAAAGGGGAGAAAATTTAATTTTGTCTTTCAATTGGTGATTCTTCAATTGGTTTGTTTCCCACTCCCTTACTTTATGATTAAAAATTTCTTATTGGTATCATATGTTTAATATGAAAATTATTTACAATTGGTATCAAAATTTTGTTTAGACATTCAAAATTTATTATGTTTAATTTTAATTGATATCAAGATGTTTCATGTGTTGTTACATAAAATTGGTATCTAAAAAATTTTTTTAAGAAAAATACAAAAGTTTTGATTTGTATTGACTATATGCATATAGATTCATGTTGAGTGTATTGTGTATTGAAGAGCTTAACATCTCTTCTTTATGTGGTACACGTGTGTAGGGGGAGCTTCACATCTCCTCTTATGCATTACATAATGTGTGTTATGTGAATTAGGGCTTAACATCCCTCTTTCATGTAATGCATATGTGTAGGGAAGCTAACTTAGCGTCTTCCTCTTCATGAATGTATATAGCATATAACATTTATTGATCTTTGTTTACTTTCAATTGTATCAAGATGCTACTTTGACATATCTATCTATTGATATCATGTTGTTTATAGTCACCCCTTATTGACCTTGTTTTTGTTTTAGACAAAGGGGGAGAACATTGTTTTATTGTTTTGATTGACTTAAAAGGGGAGAAAGATTTTTGCCCCTCATTTTATTGTTTGGATTGTTTAACCCCTTCTTAATCTTTTTTTTTGACAAAAAGGGGGAGAGAGAAAAATTTGTTTGATTTTATTTTACTTTGTTTACCCCTTTGTTGATGATTGACAAAAAGAGGGAGAATTATTTGAGAGTTTAACATGTTTTTATATATGCATACTTATGTTTTTGCATATATTAAGTTTTATTGGTAAGTTTTAAGTTTTATTGGTATCTAGAGCATCTAGTGTTTTGTTAATTTTTATTAATTTAATTGGTATCTAGAGCTTCTAGAATATGTTTTATGCATGTTGATGCATACATGTTTATATGCATACTTGTGTTTAGTTGTCTTATGCTTAACAAATAAACAATAGATATGCATATATATTTTGTTTTGCAAATGTATGGAGATAAGAACCTTGATGACTTTTATGACTATTTGACATGTTGTATTTGCATACATGTCATACATTTGCATACATATTTATGAGCTTCATTGTCATATATTTTTATTTGTTTATGCATGAGTTAAGGGGGAGCTTCTTAGAAGCTTAACTTTAATCCATGCATATATAACTCCATGAGTTTTGTCATCATCAAAAAGGGGAGATTGTTGGCCCAAAGGCCTTCCACTCTAGTTTTGATGATGATTAACTCATGTAGTTATGTTTACTAATAATCTTGTGTTGTTTAAGTTTCAGATCATTAACCAAGATATTAGTTGGTGATTAGCTTCAACAAGGTGTTTAGAAGCTTTTCATGATGATTCCAGGGTCAAAGCTTCAAGATCATACATTGCCTAGCCCATGGATGGAGTTTTGGAGCAAGTCTACTTGAAGATGAAGATCATCAAGAAGACTTAGGTATTCATAGTTTAGTTAGTGTGTTTAGATCCAATTTGTAAAGCTTAGTATAGTTGATATGCTCAAGTGCACAACACACACATTTTCATGTTTTGGATTTGGTTTTCATGAATAGTAGATCAAAACAAGTTTACTTTATTTCTATGTATATTAGATATGTTCTAGATATACATACATGCTTTAAACTTGCTAGACAAACTTATTTTGACTATCCTATTCATGATTTGGAAAAATCAAGTTTGATGAAAATACAAGTTTTGTTTTTGATAAAATTTGCAAGATTCGAAAATGAATTGATATGATTGATATGTCTTGAATTTTTATCACAAGTTTGTATTTCAATACAAAATGTTAAAACAAGTTTTATGGGATTTTCAGAAAAGATAAAAGATTTTTATAAAATAATTTTTCCAATTTTTCTGACCCAGTTTCTGTTCCAGGCTTCTATTAGTCGACTAAGTCAACTGACCTAGTCGACTAGGCAGAGGTCGGTCGACCGGGTCGGTCGACCGACGTGCACAAATCTGTGCACGTTTGGAGCCTTTGGGACGGTCGACCGGGACGGTCGACCGGTCTGAGAGCAGAGCTCTCTGTTTGTTTGGGTCGACGGGCCGGTCGACCGTGGTTGCCCAACGGTCATATTTCCGACCGTTGGCGGTCGACCGAGCCGGTCGACCGTTGCCTGTCAGAGCTGCCAGCTCAGCTCTAACGGCTAGTTTTGTATTGGGCCTATATAAACCCATCTCTTTGGGTTTTTGGCCAAGGTTTTCAAGAAGAAAAATTTCAGTGATTCTCTAGTGTTTAAACAAGTTTTCAAAATAGTTTTTGTGCTAAAAAGATTTAATCTTTATTGTTTTAGGTTTTTGGAAAAATCAAAGAAAAGAGGATTTTGGGAGATTTGTCTTGTTTTTCATTCTATATCTTTTGCAAGAATTTTCCCAAGTGTTTTTCTTTGTTGCTTGTTTTTCAAACACCTAGTTTTCCACACTTGAGCTATCTTCTATCCTAATCTATTAGGATCATTTGTTTTGTGAAAAAGAGAAAAGAAAAGTGAGATTGCTTGTGGTTGAAAGAAACCACTTGTTGTACACCCTTATTCTTTTGTGTATCCCTCTTAGGTAGAGGTGATCGGGTGATTGGTTTGCTCCCTCTAGTGTGAGGTGGATTGGTTGTTATATTGGCTAAGGGCCTACCCCTCCTGTGTGAGGAGGTGTTTGTTTGAGAGAGGAGTTCGGTACTCCATTGTTGTACAAATCCTTCTCGTGAAGTTCCCTCGGTAGGAGATAGTGGATTGGAAATCCTACACGGTGGTGTAGGCGGGGATGTAGAGCAAGGTGCTCGAACCTCGAAACATATCTTGGTGTTTGCGTTTTGATCCATTGTCTCTCTAACTCTCTCTCTCTTATAAATGTGCAAAGCATCATTCATATCATCATACCATATTTGCTTGTGTTGAGCATAATTCATATTGCCATAACTATTTGCTTGTGTTGCCTTCCATATATTCATATTGCCTTTTCATCTTATATGCTTGGTTGTTTGTGTGTGCCTCACTTGTACCTAATCAACAAGAGCTTCACATAGCACCTTAACCCATTCAAGGGGAATCAAGAGGAGTTAGTCCAGAGCCCTTCACGGGGAATTCGGCTACACTTGTTGATTGTACTAAGTGTGTTTGCAAAATTTGCATTAGCTTCCGTATTTAGCGCACTTAGTTTTGCATTTAGTTTTAGATTAGCACTAACACCTATTCACCCCCCTCTAGGTGTTCCCTTTCAGATATGGCCGATTGAGAAATCACCAAGCTCAAAAATTCATCATTCAGAGGTGATAAACTGGACGTAATAACAAAAAAAATTTGAACATGATTTTAGGACCCGTCTATTCAGAGGTGACGAACTAGACGTGATAGACAAAGACACACTAAATTCTGAATCTGCTGCCAGAAATAGTCATACTAACTTAGAAGCTAGCCCACTAGAGACTGCATGGGTGAATTAGATCTGGGCAACCATTAGTTCAGAGGTGATAGACTAGACATGACCAACTAAGAGACACCATGCTCGCAATTTGTTGTTCAGAGATAGCTATATTAACTTGACAGTAAGAACTCCCAATCCTGACAGGGGAAAAGAGAACAAGGTTATGGACTCGTCTGTTCAGAGGTGACGAACTGAACATAACAGTTTGAGTACCATACAAAGGGAAGAGATCTGAGCACCCTTCGGTTTAGATGTGGTAAACTGGACATAACCGACTAAGAGACATCAGACTCAGAGCCCTGCCGCTCAGAGATGGCGAACTGACAAAATGACAAAGGAGTAGTCCCTACTGGACTGGAGGATAAGACTTGACTATCTATCAGTTTAGAGGTAACATAGACATAACTGATTAAGAAGCCACCAAGCTTAGAGTCTTGCCGTTCAGAGGTAATTGACTAGATGTGACAGCAAAGAGTTATTCCACTGGGGAATGTGATTTGATACTTCCTAGGGAATTTAGCATTTTCTTAAAAGAATTTTGAAAGAAATTGTCAAAGGTATAATATTAACTTGACAACTAAAGAGTCCACTGGGAATTGAAAAGGTTTCGAGAAGAATCTATTAAAAACTCGCTGGGGAGTTAAAAAAGATCCAACACTATAAAGATTTATCAGAGGTATAATGTTAACATGATAATCAAGCAGGGGAAATAGAATACAAATCCCTTGTTTGGAATTTCAAAAAAGATTTTGTCCGAAGTGATCGTGATAAATTCTCCGCTTGGGGATTCACCAGAGTGACTTGTTAGAGGTTTGATGTTAACTTGATAAGGGTTAATGCGCTGTTAATGTAACAACAATTTGAGTGGGCCTGCCATTCTATGAAGCAGAATGACAGGTAGAGTTCCAATCCGCTGGGGATATTAGCAGGATCTGTCAGGGATATTCAAAGATTTTACTGTCAGAGGTTTAATGTTAATGTGACAGGCTTGATCTGTAGTTCAATTTGCTGGGAAAATGATTACAGTTAGATGTGGTCCTACCATTCCATGGATGAAAATTGGCAAAGGACTTTGGTGAAATATACCGTTCTCTGCAAAAATGTAAAAATATTGCTAGAGAATGCTGCCGGGGAATAGGAGACAGTGCCAAAATTTATTTAGGAATCAAATCAATCCTACTAGGAAATGGGAGAATAATCTCTAAAATGAAGGAAAAACCAGAGGTGAAAATTTTAACAAGACTTATTTTCTTTGTAGATCTACCATTCCATGGAGGGGAATTAGTAGAGAAATTTGAAGTAATCAAATAGGATCAGGTCCCTTAGGATTTTTAGCAAACCTTCAGCTATCAATGAAATTAGTATACCTTTACCAACTACAGTTTGAGTTGGGCTAGCCATGCTATTCTCCTCAGCATGTGAGTTATCGAGAATTTTATATTGGGCTTAGAGACCAATACTTTCCTCTAGCCTTATCACCGAAGGCTTTTGATCGTGCCATTTGAAGTGGATCTTTCTACATTCCACTGGTGACTTCTAAAATCTTGCTGGTGATTAAAGAGTAAACTTCATAGGGAATTTATCAGTAAGTCAAAATTCCTGATGAAGTGTCACCTAATCAGGATTCTTTTTCTCGGTTGGTCGTCAAGTCAGGATATGGAACATAAGTTCTGCGGAGAATTTGTCGATTAAGTCAAAATTCCTTAAAAAGCTTCACTTTATGTTCATGATCCATGCTCAGGCTCGCAACTGATCACTGAATCTAAATATGAATATAGAAACAGTAGAAAGGTTCCGCTAAGATGTGTCACGAATCTTCTTCAATGGACTCGGCTCGATCGAGGTTGTCATGAGACTGAATCGTGACTTGACAAGTGATAGAGGTGGAGAGATGATTGGAGACATGCTTTGTCTTATATATTGAACAATTGCCATCTTTTTGGATTAGCAAGGGATGACCAGGAAGAAAAGCTCTCAACATCATCGTTTAAGTACGCTTGACTTCAAAATAAGAAGAATGACAAAACGAAAAGTTTTGTCTTTGTCTTTTTTGATGCTAACATCCTGTGTCATAACAGCTGGATGTCCAACATAATCCCAAGAGGAGTGGAGATGAAATTGATTCCGCTCGAAGACGAAGGATTTCTTGTAGAAGAGACAGTCAAAAAAGTCTGTTTTAATGGCCAGAGGTTTAATGTTAACGTGGTCATATACAGTACTTTCTTGATTAGAGGTATAATGTTAACGTGATTAGGATAGTACTTTTTCAAAAACTTACCATTAATTAGCATCATAAGCGTGTCGCCATTTGGATTTGTTAGGAGGTATGCTCTGTTCGAGTAGACTGTCTCTACCATGAAGGGTCCCTCCCATTTAGGTTGGAATTTTCCTTGGTCTTGTGTGTCATGACCATAGGTCACCTGACAGGTAAGACGAAATCTCCTATTTGAAAGATTCTCTCCTTGATCTTTTTGTTGAAGGCCTTCAAGATTCGAGCTTGGTATAACTAAATATGTTGTTGAGCTTGTAGTTGCTTCTCATCTAGTGCTTCTAACTCTTGGAGACGTAAATGATCATTATCTCCTTCTGTCATCTTGGTTGCCAGGATAAAGCGAAGTGATGGCATTTGTATCTTTAGAGGTATGACTGGTTTATACCCATAAATCAGAGAGAAAGGCATATTGCCTATAGGAGTTCGACCTTTGTTCGTAAGCCTAAAGACATTCACCGAGCTTTTCGTTCCAATCTCTTTTGCTTGAAGAGACAAACTTTTTGAGAAGCTTGATGATCATTTTATTGAACACCTCTGCTAACCCGTTGGCGGCAGGATTGTAAGCATTTGAAGCCACATTTTGAATCTGGTACTTGTCGCAGAACCGATAGAATAGCTGGCTTACAAATTGGGGACTATTATCATAGATGATCTGCCGGGCGACACCAAATCGGTGGGTAACATGGTGTTCGATGAAGTTGACCACATTGGTGGTTTTAACTTCAGCGAGCGGTGCGACTTCCGCCCATTTTGAGAAGTAATCGGTTATCGCCAGGATGAACTGATAACCTTTCACCGACAGAGGACTGATGGGACCTACAACATCGATTCTCCATGCTTCAAATGGCCATGAAATGACTATGGGGTGGAGTAGCCTTGGGATTAGTGTATGAAATCCACATGGATTTGACATGCCTACACCTTCTTGCATATTCAACTGCGTCAGCGATCATAGCTACCAATAATAGCCGAGTCAGTGCAGTCGGTCCTTGAGCTTTGGGCCTGGTTAGTGAGCTCCACATATGCCATTATGGGCCTCTTTAAGTACTTCTCGTGCTTCCGAGCTGGATTAACGATGAAGAAGTATGTCGTCATATGAATGGCAGTACAGTGTCTTCACCACTGTATTGTACTAAAATCAAGTAGATCTTCGTCAAATAGAAGTCGCTTCTTTGGGATCACTGGGCAGTATGCCATGCAAAGCATAGTCGATGATCGAGAATCTCTAGTCCTTTGGTTAGAAGTTGGTCGAGATTGTATGAACTTCGCTAACATCTAAACCGTACTTCGGACAGAAAAGATAACGAGTAGCCGCCATAAGACGATAAGTGGTATCTGTTGGCAAGGCTAATGTAGCCGCGAGCACAGCTAAAGCATCTGCCTTTGTGGTCAGGAGGCGAGACATATGGTTAATGTAGAAGCTATCAAATCAGCCGGCTAACTTGATGGCTGAATGATGGTAAGGTATCAGGTCTTCATGACGGACCTCATACTCTCCTTTGACTTGGCTGATAATTAATTTGGAGCGACCATAAGCTTCAAGGAACCGTACCTTCATTTGTTGAGAGAACTGGAGGCCAATAAGCAAAACATTGTAATTAGCTACATTATTAGAGCAGGGCTCTGTTAATGAGAATGCACGAGGAAGCACGTAATTTTCAGGCGAGATGAATACTATCCCCACTCCAGTGATGATCTTGCATGTAGGGCCCGTTCTTGATGCACCGTCAAAGAACATTTGCCATGTATCATCTTTTGAGGTCATATTGGCTTTGATGACCTCATCCAGAGTATCCGTGTGTGTTTAGACGTTTCTGGAACTGGATGGGCTGCCAGAAAGTCTGCGAGGGCTTGTCCTTTGATCGCCTTTTGGGGGACAAAAGTCAAGTCATATTGGGATGATAAAAGTCACCTAATTAGCCAATCTAGAGTTCAAGGACCCTGTTTTATCATGAGAATGTGCAGGGGATTGATTCTTGAAATCACATGTATGGTTTGGCTAACCAAATAATGTCGTGTCTTTTGGATAAGAAAGACGAGAGCTAAACACTCCTCGACAGGGTTATATCGATATTTGGCCCCAATCAGAGTTCTGAGTAGTAGATGTCCTGTTCGTAGCCATCATCGTTCTTCTATGCAAGAAGAGCGCCCAGAGAGTGGTCTATAACTCATACATAGAGCAGAAATGGTTTTTCCGAAACAGGGCCACTAGGACCGGAGGCTTGGTAAGATATTTTTTGATATCTACAAAAGCCTTTTGGCAAGCTGTATCCCATACGAAGGAGACACCTTTTTTCATTAATTGAGTAAATGGTTGGCAACAGCGTGAGAGATTTGCAATGAATACTCGATATCGACTAGTCTGCCTTGTAGACCTCTGAGCTCTTTGAGGGTCTTTGGGGGTTGCATGCCCTAAATTTCCTCAACTTTGTCAGGGTCAAGATGAATTCCCTTGGATGTAACTATGAATCCAAGAAACTTACCAGTCAACACTCCCAAGAACGATTTGGCTGGCTTCATGTTCAGTTGGTGAACCTGCATGATGTTGAGCATTGTTCTCTGGTTATCGAGATGGTTGCTTTTGTTATAACTCTTGACTGCAATCTCATCAACATAGAATTCTACCATTTTCTTTAGATGGCCACGAAAAATTGTGCTCATAGCGCGTTGATAAGTTGCCCCGACGTTCTTCAATCCGAACGGTATTACTGTGTAACAGTATTCCCCCAGCATTCTGAATGACGTGTGCTTTTCATCATCTGGGTGCATCTTAATTTGATTGTACCCTGAAAAGTCATCCATGAAGGGCATCCTTTCAAAGTCACATGTGTTGTCAATCATGACATCAATAATGAGCAACGAAAATTCATCCTTAGGATAGGTTACGTTGAGATCACAGAAGTCAATGTAGATTTTGATCTTTCTATTTTTCTTAAGCGCAGGGACAAAATTAGCAACCCAGTTTGAGTGCTATTCTTCTCAAATGAAGCCACATTCAATGAGTTTATGAACTTCGGTTTTGATTGCTTCCATGATGTCAGGCCGAAACTGTGTTGTTGCTATTTAACCGGTTTAGTATTCGGTTTGATATTAAGACGATGCATAGCCACTTGAGGATCGAGGCCTGACATGTCTTCATAGCTCCAAGCAAAGACATCAATATACTCCTGTATGAGGGATAGGAGATCTTATTTCTCTATTAGCGATAGGCTTTCGCTTATAGAGATGAGCTTTGGACATGCTTGATCACCCACATTGACTTGGATCACTTTATCTTCGGTCGAAGGTTCGCATTGTTCAAAATGCTTCTCCTATTGAAGATCAAGTTATTGAGCCCAAGGATCAGCGTCGAATGGCTCAATGTCTTTGTCTTGCTCCATTTGACTAATAGATGTTATGTTAGTGAAGAGCTTTTTGAAGACTACCCCTACACTACAATCAGAATCCCAGCTGGATAAATCTGAAGATTACGATGGTAGCGACCCGTCATACTCTAGTTTTGATCGTGAAGGCGGAGTGACATATCCCAACCCCCTGTGCGTGCAGTCATAATAGTTGGGAGGCTTTTCTTTAGGCACGAAAGGTTGCAAAGGTATGGGCCACCTTTTACTGAAATTCAAGCCATCTCCGCGATTTAAGTTGTACCCCATCCTTTTCATCATGTGGCACGCTGGTCGTGCGTAATGAAAGAATTATGGGGGTTTCAAGTCATTTTCTGATTCCGTGATATCAGGGCTTGAGCCCGACCTCTGCCATTGGTCCCTTTTACAAGGAGGGACAATGAAGACAGACCCTTTTGCATTCATGCCATTTTCAAGATTGGTAAAGGCATGTGTAAGGACCCAACATTAACAGATACATTCTCAAGACATAAGGAATTATCAAAAGTAATATTCTCATTAAGGATCCACTCGCCCTCATTGTCGGCGTGATCATTACAATCATAATTATTCAGATACATCATAATTGGTTCTTTACTAAGAGTAGCTGGCGCATCTTCTTTTGATTCCGAATCTGCCTCATTACCACTGTTGACATCATCGGGCAATGATTGCTTCAGTGGCTCGATATCCTCTTGGTAGAGGAGAGAGTCCATGAAGTGGTTCTCCGCTCCTTCGAATGGTTGCACTTCAGTGAATACCGTTCAGACCACAGAATCATCTACCACATATTTGAAGTACTGGTGCAGTGTGGAAGGGACAATCCAGTTGGCATGGATCCATGGTCTCTGAGCAAGAGATTGTAAGACGTGTCAGTGTCGATAACGTAACACGTCACTTCTGATTTCAAGTCTCCAATTTGACATCAGAGACGAATCTTACCTAGAGGATAACTACTCCCGATGTTGAAGCCAAAAATGTTGTAGTTGTGGTGGTAACCTGCTAAGTGGGATACCCAGGAAGTAGAGCAGCCTCTTTGGGATGATGCTGAGAGCAGACCTCGGATCAGCTTGGATCCTCTCAATACATGTAGAACCGATATACCCAATATAGTATAAAGGTCTATCGTGTTTATTGTCTTTGAGGAGTATGTCTTCAGGAGTGAAGGTGATGGATGGCACCTGTCATTGCACCAAATGACAGTGGGGGCATGGAATCCCATTGTCATCAGCAAGGGTTGCCGGCACTTATGTCAGAAAGGTTTATGAATCAGCAAGGTCATCTCAAGTGCCTCTCTTGTCTCCTTTGAGAGGCGAAGTAGCTCATACAGGGTCATATGAGTTGGAATATTGTCGAACTGTGCCAATATATTGAAGCAGAAAGGAGTGTTGAGCCCCTTTGGAGGACCATTCTTCAATGATTTATCGAATCGGATCTCCTTTTGCTTCCCTTTATCTGGCGGCGGGAGTGGTGCTGAAGTCTAAACTAGTGCAATTGTTCCCTACGTTGTTGGCTATTGTATCTCGTCGAGGGTCTGGTCATACTGACACAGGTAGGACTTTCCAGACTGGGTGCCTACGGCTTGCGAGGTAGCGGGCTGTGCCGCCAAAGCAAGCTTCTTCTCTTCTGAGTCAGTAAGGGAAGCTATAGTCACAACGTCATCATCTGTTGCAAGAGAGATGGGATTATATGACTTGCCTTTGAGTTTGAACTTGCTGAATTCCCATTGCTCATTATTGATGATATCGGGGTGGACCCACATGATCTCTCTGGATTTTGTCATCATTGGAATCAGGTGGCTTCTGCACTTCCTTCATTGGGCTGATAATATCCAATCTAGCTTTCGGGACTAGGATCACTCCATCTTGGATCATTGTTTTTGGCAAGGTCCTAAAATTAAGAGTCATCATATTCGCAGTGACTTTCTTTTGTTCTTATTTGAGAGTTAGAACTCTAGCATCTACTAATGCTTGGATCTTGTCCTTGAGGACAAAGAATTTGCTGGTGGGATGATGCACCATTCTATGGAAGAGACAGTAGTTGGTGTCATTTGTAGTCCTACTTCATTAGGCCATCGTACTTTGAAAGATTGTGACCACCTGCTCGTTTTTAAAGGAATAGACCTTTGACGGGAATTTGAACTCATGATTGCCACTCGTGTCGCTCTTCTACTTTGGTGAGCTGCTCCTGATAGTTCAACGACCATGGTTTCTTTTCCTTTTGATTGAGAAATTTGGTTGCATCATGCCCTTTGCTGGCCCTCCATTTGTTCTTGGGTACTAAGGGTTTAAACTTCTTAGCCGATTTTCAGCTTTATCTACTTGCTCGATAAGATCTTTTCATGTATGGGCTTTGACAACTCCCATACGAATTTTCACTTTGTCGAGAAAATTATGTCGACAGGTCTGAAGTAGCATGGGCAATGGCATACCAGCGGGGCACATGAGAGAAAGGTTATGGAACCTTTCAATATATTACCGCACGGGTTCTCCTCCTTTTTGGACTGTCGAGAGGAGCTTGTTTATAAACACTTCGGTGCCATCCTCATAGAATCGAGAGAGGAACCAGATTTCTAGGTTAACCCAAGAATTGATGGAGGCACTGAGTAGACCCCTAAACCAATCAAAGGCTACTCCCTTAAGGGTGCTAATAAATAGTCTAGCCATGATAGCATCATTATTTATTACGTTACCGGTTTGCGATCAAAAGTAGTAGATGTGCAGATTCGGTGAGCTTTTGCCATCATACGTGTGCAACGTAGGTGGCTTGAACTTTAATGGATAGGGAACCGATTCCCATTCCAGCGGGTAATGACGCATCATCCCTACTTTCTTTAGCTCATCTCTCTGAGTTAGAGATGCAATTTGAGCTTGGATGCCTTTGATTACCTCAGCATTAGTTGAAGAGTTTTCCTTTGACTTTTCAGTCTTAGAATGTTCATCATTGTTATACTCCTCCTCATTCCGATTGCTACCGGTGTTATTGATGTTTTGGTTGACCAAGAGCTGAACGAACATCTACTAGATATTTTTCAAGACTTTTTGCTGAGTCCTAAAAGTCTGCTCTTGTGCCTCCATTTAGCAACGGAGATCTTCGTCGAGGCTGTTATTGGCCATGTTGACAGACCTCACCCCTGTTTGTTCAAAGCTGACGATAATGGAGGAAGCATATCCGCTAGCTTCTCCTTCATTGTCTGACCACTGAAAAAAGTTTCTCAGTGGCTCTAGTGACATTGCTCTGGAAGAAGAGGGTTATCAATAGTTATAGGGTATCGCAACCCCAGAGCGGGTACCCTGAAAGATACGTTCTGGTTCAATTAGAATATGACTTAAGCCTGGGCTATAGTCAGGGTCTGAAGAACTGATGAGGGTGCGCAAAGCCCTTGTCTCCCTCTTTGAGATTGTGTTGGATCTCTCCCTCTACTTGTCATGTTGACAATGGCGTGGTGAGGTTTCCTGGATTTTGTCTTCCTTTTAGACTTAGATTCTTCGAAGGTTGGAGCAGACAAACAGTCAAATACCAATGGTTTGTTTGGAAGAGGCATTGTAGGGATTGACCCTAATAACAATTAGCGGAATGCATGGTCACCAGTTGACACCCTGCTTATTTATACTGGGACAGTGAGATGTGAGCTTGCTCTTCAGGGTTGGATATCTGTTTGTTGCTCAAAAATTCTCACAAGTCTATGTTGACTTGACCCACTCGATCCAATATAAAGACACAGAGAAGCTGGAAGTTAGCCCAGATGGGCTGAAAAATCTTAGGCTTATCCCTAAACTTATCCTTATAAGCTTTGGTGACCCTTGGTTTGGCTAAAGTCATAGTTTCGCTGCGAGACGAAGCTATGTGAGCGCTTAGTGCTTTAGCATTGTTGAGCAATCTCTATTTTAAAGTGAAATAACTTTGCTGTTAGCACCAGAGGGTGCTTCAACTCTAGCTTCGTAGCTAAGAGTGGCTTCAGCTGGGAGCAGAGCTTCGCTTTTTGTACTGATGGGTGCTTTACCTTTAGCTTCGTGGGAGAGGCGATGCTGAGTTCCGAGCGGAGCTGAAGTTGCCTTGTAGCCAGAAACTCCACTTCATTAGAGGATGAAATCAGAGAATCTTTAGCCTAGCATGAGCTAAACTGGACTTCCCAATCCAGGTAGCCTTAGGGGCTGTTTTAACTTCACGCGTAGTGCACAGGCGCTGACGTGAAGTAGTACAAGTTTGTTGAGACAAGACAGACTTCAAAAAAGTTTGTTTAGTTTCACATGAAGCTGATTCAGGCCTGCAGATGGCCTTCTTAGTCTTATCAAAGATTTGCTTCTCAATAGTGGTTAGAGGAGATCTAACCACCGAGTTCTTCTTGTGCTTGTGCACATTCGGGGGACTTTTGCCATCCCCAGAGAGGACTTGCTCAAACCACTCTTGGTCAAATTGGATGATCAACGTCTCGGCAGTAGACCCAAGGGTCTCGCATTGCAGAGTTGTTTTCTCATTGTTGGAGAAGATCTTCCCCAGCGAAGTCGCCATCTTGTTTTCCATTGATTTTGAAAAGGGGAAAACTTTACAAAAGTTGAAGTGGATTACAAGTAATTAATTAAAAGGATCAAAAAATCACAAGAACTCTCTTCTCTCAGAGTTTCTGGGAAAGTACACCAGTGGAAGTCTGGTCAACGTGCAACCACTTTATTCCGTTGACGATGCGAGTGATTGAGTCTTTGAGTCTTCTGCCTAAGGACTCCTTCTCGCTGGTTCCAGAAATCATTTGAGAAAGAAATATCGTGAGGGTATTAGCACTCTGGAAGAGAAGCAAGGTTCTCTTAAAGAGCTTGAAAGCTTAGAAAATAATCTCTCAAGAAGAATCTTTAGCCTCTAGCTTTAATGGCAAAAAAAAATCTAGCCCTTAGCCTGCCTAGCAATGGGCTATTTATAGGCATTATGGGATGTAATAATCCCTCTTAAAAATTAGCAGATTGATTTGGTCAATCTAATCTAGCTTCGCTCTGGGTCAATATAGCTTCGCGGTGGAGCTAATTGCAGCTGAAGCGAAGTTAGAGATCCTTGCGCTGAGTCACTTAACTAGCTAGCTTAGGATTTATTGAAACAATCCTTTAATTCTATCCAGTATTTGAAGATTTTCCTTGATCCCATCCAACTGATTGAGGAGTGATTGGTTGAGGAGTGATTTGATCAAGGAAAATAACTGCCAAATATTTGATAAAGATCACATCAATCTCGTGCTGAGATTCAAAGGGTCTAAACAACTATATAAGCTCACAGCGGAGCTAGTTCAAAGTGGAGCTAAGCAAAGAGCTTTCTGCGAAGCTAAGCTCACAGCGGAGCTACTGAACTTTCTGCGGAGCTGGGTGATTGTTACACATATTTGCATATTTTACCACTTCCATACCATGCATATTGTATATAAAAACGTGATTTTTAATCCTTTCCTCTCTATTTTTGCAGGTCCACAACTTAAAAGAGAGAAAGCCCATTAATCTCTTTAATTAGCAATAATTAAAGAGATTAATTCAAAAGCCCAAAAAGAAGCCCAAGATTTGAATCTGGATTCAGAGAGATCCGCGCGCCAACTGAATCTTCCAGAAGGCCACGTGGATAACAACCTCGCAACAAACCTGTACCAGAAAATCTGGGCTCAACGGCCCAGATTTTGCCGCCAAAACCTGGATTTTCCCGCGTATCTGCGGCGGTTATGAAGCCGTTAGATCCCAGATTTTGCGCCAACAACCTGGCTCTCGAAGCTTCTCTCTGAGGGCTATAAATACATGACCAGGGTCTGCATGAGAAAAACAGAGAAGAGAGAGGAGAGAACTAGGGAAACTCTTGTATTTTGTTTTTAGTCTTCTCCTAGGTTTTAGTCTCCATCTTCTTCCTCCTAGAGATTTTGTCAAAGAGAGAAAGTGAGTGCTGTTGAAAGCTTGTAATCAAGGAGGTGACATTACTTGTAACAAGGGTTAATCAAAGCTTCGTCTTCTCTTTGCAAGCTCTAGTACGTTTTACTTTGCATTGCTTTACTTACTTTGCTTTCTTTCATTTTCATTTGTTTTACTTCTCTTTGCTTTACATCATGAAGTGTTGCTTTGTTACTTGTGTAATGGATAGCTAAATTTCTATTGCATGGCTAGCTAACAACTTACATAGCTAACTTCTATCTCTTTGAATGATTGCTTATCTTTATACTTGCATTGTGAGAGTTTCTTTTACTTACCAAGGAAGTAGAGTTGCTTTCCCTTGGTGAATGCTTGTACATACTCCATATGACTCATGTGTGCCTCATTTAGAGCCTTGTCTAGAACAAGTGCCTTGATGGAATATGGAGATGGATCACCAAACATGTGCTACTTGTAGAACAACTTCTTTACTTCAACCTAATTTGTTGTTATGTCTTGAATGTTTAAATGAATGTTGATTCTTCTAACCTAGCATCCCTTGAGTACCAATCCTAGAGTTCATCATTGATAATCTATCTAGAGAGCCAATGAATCAATATGAGGCTTCAAACTATGAACTAAAGGAACACTCATCTTCAAAACGGTAAAGTACTTGAACAAATAAGCAAAGTCATATTTATTTGCCAATGAATCAACATGAGGCAATCAAGCATCACCATTGAGTATAGTAAGTTAGCGAAGTAAAGTTAGCTAGCCATGTACTTTCTCATCTAAAGTCTTCCAAACATTTTCTTTACTAGCTTCTTTTCTCTTAGCAATACACTTTACTAAAGTTCTTTTGGTTTCTTTTCCATCATGCACAAATCAATCACTTTTTCTATTTTCTTTTCCATGTTTCTTGCATTAGTATAAATACAAAGAAGAATCTTCGTTTTCTTGTTTCACTTCGAACCGTAACGCTTCCATCGCTAGCTCTCCCGGAGAATCGACCCGGTATAGCCTTTGCTATAACGGAGATTGGAAAGGATACATTGACCTTATAAATACATTTGTGGATTGATCAAGCACAAAGGTTGACTCTAAACCTTCTTTCTTTTACATCATATTTGTGCAATCTACAACACGACTCTTTCCCAATCAAATTTTTGAAGCCGTTGCCGGGGAGAGCAACGGTTTTTTATTTCAAGTGAAGAACTAAACGAATTCTCTTCTCTGTTGCAGGTTACAGGAGAAGAAAACAGGAAAATTTGCATTGCAGAAACATATAAGTGGACCTGGGCCTCTGCTCTCGAAAGCAGAGACCAGGATCCCTCTGAATTGCCGCAAATTCTGGGATTTTGCCGCAGAATTGCGGCAAGGAAGAGTTGACTACTGACCACTTTTCTGCAGGGCTTGATTCTCTGCAAAATACAGCTGCTGCAATACTTTAAATCTTGTTTGCTTCACCTGATATCTGCTAATCAACAGTAAAAAATTTGTTGCAAAGTTAAAAAAATTGTTTAGACATTTGCATCTCTAAGCACGTGTCTTTTCAATTCATTTACATTTACTGTTGAAGAGTGCTGGAGGCAAGGTACGTAAGCATAGCATATAGACTAGGACTCACTCTTTGTTTGATTTAATTAAGCTTTGAGTGAACCTTGTTTGTTATATCTTACACTTGCACAAATCAACTTTAAGGGCATCACCCCAAAAAAGATAAGGTGGGGATTTTATCACCCTTTCCTTAGCCCACAAATCATTTTCCCAAGCACTCACAATCCTAAGCTTCTAAATAAAAATTGCTAGACGCTGGCCCTAGGGACATCCGGACTCACTTAGGAGATTATCCTAAGGGGGAAAAGTGTTGGAAAGTGACTTTTGTAAAATCAGTGTCTAGGAAAGGGGTTGAGGGCCGAAAGCCCGAAGGTTGCTGGTTACTTAATTAAGGAACGTCTCTGATGGAAAACCTCCCACCAACCTTACCCTTACCTGGCTGATTTGCTTATAGTCAAAGTCTACACCAAACCTCCTGTGGACGATCTAAAGTTAGGAGTCGTCTAGGTCCAGGAAACCTAGAAATCTTGGATTGATTTTTTTCTTTTTTCTTGATTGTTCTTTTTCATTTTTCGCCTGTGTGATCGGTGCACGTTGATTGTGTAATTGTATGCAAGAAAGGTATCGAGATCCGAATTCTGCTAGGCTTGTGAGAGTCTCTACACTGCCACATACACCACCACTCGACACAATCATGACCACCAACGTTTCGTTGCAAGACAAGTTCTATCCTATTCGCACATCACTTCCATCTTGCATTCTCCTCCCAAACACAAATGGAAATAACTTTGAGTTGAAGCCCCAGTTCATAAACACACTTCCACGATTCCATGGCCTTGAATCTGAGGATGCGTACTTCTTCATTCGGGAGTTTGAAGAAGTATGCCTTATGATGAGAATTTCCCAGTTAACCGAAGATGCTGTCAGACTTAGGTTTATACCTTTTGCACTTAAGGATATTGCTAAGAAGTGGCTTTATAATCTCCCAGTCAGCTCAATTTCTTCTTGGGATGATTTCGTTAAGGTCTTTCTTAAAAAGTTTTATCCTATCCATAAGATAGCCATTATGAGGAAGAATATAATGCAATTCAAACAAGAAGCAAATGAACTGTTTTGGAAGTACTTTGAGCGCTTCAAAGACCTAGTAGCCCTGTGTCCCCATCACGGTATAGAAAAATGGCGCCAGTGCCAGATTATCTATGATGGGCTCGATTATCAGACTAAGACGCTCCTTGAAACCATGTGTCAAGGAGAATTCTTAAAGAAGGATAAGATCAGGGTTGGGATCTTTTTAAGGCTTTAGCTGAAAAGACAGTCCAGTGGGAGTCATGTACTGAGAAACCCACACCCACAACTTTCAGAACTGGTTTACACTCCATAGAATCCTCAATAGCTGCAGAAGCTAAAATCACACAGTTGATGAAGAGGATTGAGTTGCTAGAGTCCAGGGAAAACTCTGCTGTGAATCAGATCAACCCATCTGTGGTAAATCCGGGTTGTACCTACTGCCATGATCTGAATCATCTGTTTGAGGAGTGTCCAGTGTATCAAACTCAAATGTTTCAGGAGAGTACGAATGCCGCGTACACCAGACCCACTTACAATCCTTACTCCAAAACCTATAATCCTGGATGGCGAAACCATCCTAATTTTTCTTGGAGTCAGTCTGGTCCTGAGCAGCCGAGACAACCATTTCCACAACAATACCCTGCTCAGTCTCATCCACCGACTTACCACCAGAACCCACCAAATGTTCATTCATACCAGAGTCCACCCAGGTTCCAGTCATATCAAAATCCTGTGCCTTACCAAGCAAATTTTCAGCCCCAGTATCAGCATCATCCACCACCAAACCCTTCAGACAAGAGACTTTCTGATTTGGAGAAAATGATAGAGACCTTATCTAAGACCCAAGCTTCAATGATGAATAATCAGCAGCAGGACATGAACAAATTGCAAATCCAGATAGGTCAGTTGGCTAATTCTCTGGCCAAAAGACAAAAAGGAATGCTACATAGCCAACCTGTGCCAAATCCTAAAACTCATTTTCCCCTGCACGAAGTTGAAGACTTGGGACCCAGCCAATGCCAAGCTATTCAAATTCTTAGATCTGGGAAGCATGTAGATAATAAGGTTTCGAATCAGTCTCCCAAATCTGTGCCACCACCTTCTGTTCCAAACCAGCCCTTGCAAGACAATCCTTCATCAAGCACACAACCATCCACTTCCCAGTCCAAAGGAAAAGAGAAAGTTGATAAGCAAACATACAAGCCTGTTGTCCCGTTCCCAAATAGGCTTACAAATCATAAGATGAATGCTCACATGGAGAAGATAAGAGAGATATTCAACCAAGTACAAATCAATGTCCCTCTCTTAGATGCCATTCAACAAGTCCCATCCTACGCCAAGTTTCTGAAAGAAATGTGTACCAAAAAAAGAAAAGCAAATGTCCCTAAAAAAGTCTTCTTGGCTTCCAACATAAGTGAACTGCTCAATGGTCCGATCCCTGTGAAATACAAAGATCCAGGGAGCCCTACCATTTCTTGGATCATAGGGCAGACCACCATAAATAGAGCTTTGCTAGACTTGGGCGCGAGCATCAATCTTCTCCCCTTTTCCATATATCAGCAGTTAGGGTTAGGCAACCTTCGTCCAACCCAGATGACTATCCAATTGGCTGACCGCTCTGTAAAGATTCCAAAGGGGGAAATTACAGATGTTTTGATACGGGTCGGGGAATTCATTTACCCCGTGGATTTTGTTGTTTTAGAAACACAACCCGTACAAAATCACAGAGCGCAAACACCCGTCATTCTCGGACGTCCTTTCTTAGCCACAGCAAATGCGATCATCAACTGCCGAAATGGATCGATGCGTCTAATGTTCGGAGATATGACGAAAGAGGTGAATGTCTTCCATCTGGGGAAGCAGCCAAGGGATGTGGACAATGATTCTTTCGAAGTGAACTTGATTGAGGGTTTGACTAGTGAACATGTCGACGAGGTGGAGTATGAGTCTGAAGAGGAGTTTGAGTTGGAGTTGGATGACTTCAACCTTGATCAGATTGTTGGATCAAATGTTGAAAGGACTACTAATTCCACCCTATTTTTCCCTTGCACCATGAACAACCAGTGATAGATCCGGTCCCTTATTCTGAGCTGAAGACTCTTCCCGACCATCTTAAGTACAAGTACTTGGATGAGAAGGAATCCTTTCCGGTAATCATTGCATCCAATCTAACTAAACAACAAGAAGAGGACCTTCTGACTGTGTTAAGAGAAAATAGAGAGGCCATTGGTTGGACAATGGCTGATATCAAGGGGATTAGTCCTTCCATTGTTCAACATAGGATTCATTTGACGGAAGATGCCAAGCCTAAACGAGACCCACAGCGTAGACTTAACCCCATTATGCAAGAAGCTGTTAGATCTGAGATTTTGAAACTATTAGACAATGGGATTATCTATCCCATATCCGATAGTCAGTGGGTTAGTCCAGTTCATGCTGTGCCTAAGAAAACTGGATTTACTGTGGTGGAAAATGAGAATAAAGAATTGATACAAACACGTCTTCCAACGAAGATTCGAGTTTGTATTGATTACAGGAAACTGAACACTGCCACACGTAAAGACCACTTTCCACTTCCTTTCATTGATCAAATGCTGGAGAGATTGGCAGGACACGAGTATTACTGTTTCCTGGATGGATATTCAGGATACAATCAAATCCCAATTGCTCCCGAGGACCAAGATAAGACTACCTTCACCTGTCCTTTTGGAACGTTTGCATACCGAAGGATGCCCTTCGGCCTTTGCAATGCTCCTGCAACATTTCAACGTTGTATGTTGAGCCTCTTTTCGGACATGGTGGAGAAATTTCTGGAAATTTTTATGGATGATTTCTCGATTTATGGGGATTCCTTTGAGCAATGCTTGTACCATTTAAAGCTGGTGTTACAACGCTGTATGGAGAAAAATTTGACACTTAACTGGGAAAAATGTCACTTTATGGTCAAGCAAGGAATCGTACTTTGGCACAAGGTATCAAGAATAGGAATCGAGGTGGACAAGTCTAAAGTGGAAGTCATAACGAAGCTCACTGAACCAACATGTTTAAAGGACATTAGATCATTCTTAGGGCACGCCGGCTTCTATAGACGATTCATTCAAGGGTTTAGCAACATTGCAAGACCCTTGACAAATCTCTTAGGAAAGGATGTACCCTTTATATTTGATGAGGAATGTCAAAAATCGTGGAAAGAGCTTAAAAGTAGACTTGTCTCAGCACCGATCATCTCTGCACCAGATTGGACCAAGCCTTTTGAGATTATGTGTGATGCCTCTGACTTTGCTATAGGCGCTGTTTTAGGGCAGCGTATTGATAATAGGCAACACGTAATCTATTATGCTAGCAGAATGCTGAATGATGCCCAACTCAATTACACAACTACTGAAAAGGAAGTTTCAGCGGTTGTCTTTGCGTTGGAGAAATTTCGCCAATATCTGCTAGGGTCCAGGACGATAGTTTTCACTGATCACTCCGCCCTAAAATACTTGATGCAAAAGAAGGATGCTAAGGCATGACTGATTCGATGGATACTTCTTTTGCAAGAGTTTGATTTGGAGATTAAAGATAAAAAGGGCGTTGAGAACGTGGTAGCTGATCATTTATCGAGAATCCCAAATGCACCTAAGGAGAGTATACCGATTAATGACGATTTCCCTGACGAACACATTTTTGGGATGTGTGGAGAGCCCTGGTATGCTGACATTGTGAATTACCTTGCTACCAGGCAAATACCTTCTCATTGGTCAAGTCAGGAAAAACATCGTTTCATGCGTCAAATGCGGTTCTTCTTTTGGGATGAACCGTATTTATTCAAATATTGTCCTGACCAGATCATACGTAGGTGCCTTCCTGAGGATGAACATCAGAGTGTTTTGACATTTTGTCACAAATTAGCTTGCGGTGGACATTTTGGTCCACGGAAAACTGCTGAGAAAGTGCTTCAGAGTGGATTTTACTGGCCCACTCTCTTTAAGGATGCATATAATTTTTGCAAGCTTTGTGATAAGTGTCAAATGACGGGTCGTATCACACAGAAAGACATGATGCCCCTCACACCCATCTTGGAAGTCGAAATTTTCGACCTCTGGGGCATCGATTTTATGGGACCCTTTCCTCTGTCCTACGGTAACCAATACATTTTGGTAGCCATAGATTATGTTTCCAAATGGGCTGAAGCAATTCCTACAAGGACAAATGACAACCATGTTGTCATTAAGTTTTTAAGAGAAAACATCATCTCTCGCTTCGGAGCCCCCCGTGCGATAATAAGCGACAATGGGAGTCATTTTTGCAATAGGGCTTTTGAAGCCTTAATGCGTAAATACTCTATTACTCACAAATTATCCACGGCTTACCATCCTCAAACCAATGGGCAAGTTGAAGTCACGAATAGACAGATAAAACTCATTTTGGAGAAAACTGTAGGACAGAACCGTAAGGATTGGTCCATCAAACTCACTGATGCCTTATGGGCATACAGGACCGCTTACAAGACTATCCTCGGTATGTCTCCATATCGAGTTATATTTGGAAAACCTTGTCACTTGCCAGTTGAATTAGAACACCGAGCTATGTGGGCTTTAAAGCAGCTGAACTTGGATTTGGATAAAGCCGGTGCATTAAGGAAGTTGCAGATATCTGAGCTTGAAGAGTTAAGAAACGAAGCATATGACAATGCTCGGATCACTAAACACAGAACCAAGCTTTTTCACGATAAATCCATTCACAGGAAAATTTTTGTCATAGGACAAAAGGTTCTGTTGTATAATTCACGACTCACCTTTTCCCTGGTAAATTGAGAACCAGGTGGTCTGGACCATACGTAGTGCACAAAGTCTTTTCCCACGGTGCGATCGAGATTCTTGACCCGAATAATGGCAACACATTCACTGTGAACGGTCAACGTTTAAAGCCATTCCTTACCACGGAAGTCGTGTCACAAGAAGTTCATGAATTGGGTCTTCACGACCCAGTTTATCTGTGACCATTCCATCTGTATAGTTTCCCGCGCATTTTCCTGAATATCATTTTGGGGACCACACTTGTAAATAATTTTCTTTTACACTTTTTGTAAATAATACATAAAAAAATAAAAATAAAGAAAAAAATTAGGGATTTTTTGTGCTTATAAGAGTTTCACATTCCTAGGAATTTCTCTTCCCTAGGATTCCATTCATTTCCAAAATCCTTTGACCTAGGGTTGTAAATATACCTTTGACCTAGGGATAAAATTGGAAATCCCATTTTTTCTACCCCCTATAAATACTCTCCTCACCTACCTTTTCTCCCTCACACGCAGAAATCCCCTCAGATCTAAACTCCTTCTTCCAGAGCCAACCCCTGCCAATTTTTTCCTTCACCAAAATCTTCAGATCTGCCGCAAAAACCTACTTCCGGCCGAAATTCCGCCGCACTCCGGCCATCTCTGGCGCCCAGAAAAATTTTGGTCAGCTGATTTCCTCTGCTGCTGGCAGATCCAGAGCCATTCTTCCAGATTCTGTCCCGGGTGCCTTCTGCACAACTGTTTTTGGATTTCCCCCCACGATCTTCGGGGGTGGTTTGCAATTTCCTCTCTAAAATCCTTTGCTTTAAGATCTATTATCATATATGGCCCCGAATTTGTTTGTAGAAAGGGATTTTTCCAAACTTTTGAATGATAGTGGGGGGTATGGGCACATTTTTGTGGATAGGATACATTCATGGAATTGGTACTCTTTGGTCTATGATAACAATGACTACGATGCATATTATTGCCCTGATCTTGTCACTACTTTTTATAATTCAATTGATCATGCATCTGTGAATCATGACACACACCAATTTGTATCTCACATGCCATTCTGTGACATCTTTGTTACCATCCCACTTATTACTGAAATCACTGCTGTCCCCATTTATCCCCACCATAGTGACCCTTTGCCCTTGCTAGATTACATACCCATCATGGGGGTCCGTTGTACAATTCAGGACCGTGGGCTCAAAGCCAACACGACCTTTTGAAATGTTCATTGCATTGGACGTTGGGTCCAACACAACATTTTTGGGCTTGACCACCAATCTTCCTTTAACAGACCCGTGTTACAGATAATCCATGATTTAATGACACATAACCACACGGTCTGTTTGAATAGGGCCATCTTTCATGCTATTCTTGACAATTCCTCCCGTACTCGGGGTGCAAAGCATTCCCATGCAATCTTAATCACACGTCTGTGTAAACAGTTCATATCAGACGCTGTCTTTAATACATTTGACCAAGTGCCTGTTATTGTAGAGAGACCCACAAGCTCATATAATGGTTGCTTGCAGGCACTCTGGACACCCAGTGCCCAGCCTGAGAATGTACCTGTGGAGTCCTCTTCAGAGGAAAGCCTGGAGGCGATAGATGAGCCCCAATTCTGGAGGCAGGACCCCCCAACTGAGTCACGAACCTTCATGTCCACCATCTGGAAGGGCATGAAGAAAATCTTTAGGGGTCAAGTGAGGCTGAGAAAGAAGGTAGAGGAGCAATCCTCTCGATTAGCTAGTATGGAGGCAATGTTGAGGAGATCACAGTCGGCTGGACCTAGCACCACCGCGGGTCCAAAACGACAGAGGGAGTAGCTTTATCCTTTATCTATTTCATGCATTCTTTTATCTTGCATACATTGAGGACACTGCATGAGATAGGTATGGGGGGGTAGATGCTAACTTAGGATTTTTTTACTTTCTTTTTAGGCCTTTTATTTTTTAGGATTTTTCACTTTCTTTTTAGGTTTTTATTTTCTTTTAGATTTTACCTTTCTTTAGAGATTTTCTACTTTCTTTTTAGATTTTACTTTTTCTTTTAGAAAAATAAAAAAAAATAAAAAAAGAAGAAATTCTTTGATCCATGTTTAAAGAATCAAACTTGAAATTTAGGGATTAAGGAAGCTCTAAATTAAGATTTCTAATTATAAGTTGAAAAGAGGAGTTTTGTTAGATTTTTAGGTTAAGTAATAAAGGATTAGAAAAATTACTAGATTTTAATTCTTTCTTTAAATATAAACATTAAACATATTGAAGGATTAATCAAAGACTTTGTGATTTTATTTGCATATATATAATAAAAAAATATAAAAAAAAGATGTACATAAATAAATAATAAATACTTAGCCACTGACTAAGCTGGTTAGCCGTGCCTCAAGAAGTATTGCCGATCACGCCTAAAGGTGGGTAAGTCCTTAAATTCCTTCGTGGCCTTTTTCACTCGAGACCTTAAACCCGAGGGATGTTTTCTCATCTGGTGCCCTAAGACCGTCTGGTTTGGGAGTCATCGGTTAAAGGCTCGCTACAAGGGTAAACTAGAAAGCCTAAGGATGCTAAGGAAATGTAAATAAATAAACATTGTAAATAAAATAAAAAAATAAATATATATTATATATATTAGTAAATAAATGAACTTGGTCTAAGAAAGATCCTTCATATTTATAGATGTATATATCCTAGGATTGATGCAAATCCGGTTTTTGATCTTTTCCCTAAAATCTTAACCTAAGCTGAAAACAAAACTCCAATTAGACACTTATAAGAGGAATGAAAAGTTTAGGGTAACCTGAAACCTATAGCTCAAGTTAGAATCTTTAAAACATGGATCAAAAATTTCACTAACCCTTTTATTTTTCTTTATGGATTTTGTGGGTGCAATCCGCTGAAAACCCTCAGGAGACAACACTCCTCCTCTAGGGTAACCTAGAGGTTTAACGGCTTGTTGCACGTGCTCAGTGCAATTGTGTCACCTACGAAAGTGGTGTAATAAATTAGTTAGGATTTTCTTTTTTCTTCCTTTCTTTTTTGCTCGAGGACGAGCAAAAGCTAGGTATGGGGGTGTGATTGTTACACATATTTGCATATTTTACCACTTCCATACCATGCATATTGTATATAAAAACGTGATTTTTAATCCTTTCCTCTCTATTTTTTGTAGGTCCACAACTTAAAAGAGAGAAAGCCCATTAATCTCTTTAATTAGCAATAATTAAAGAGATTAATTCAAAAGCCAAAAAGAAGCCCAAGATTTGAATCTGGATTCAGAGAGATCCGCGCGCCAACTGAATCTTCCAGAAGGCCACGTAGATAACAACCTCGCAACAAACCTGTACCAGAAAATCTGGGCTCAACGGCCCAGATTTTGCCGCAAAAACCTGGATTTTCCCGCGTATCTGCGGCGGTTATGAAGCCGTTAGATCCCAGATTTTGCGCCAACAACCTGGCTCTCGAAGCTTCTCTCTGAGGGCTATAAATACATGACCAGGGTCTGCATGAGAAAAACAGAGAAGAGAGAGGAGAGAACTAGGGAAACTCTTGTATTTTGTTTTGTTGGCCCAAAGGCCCTTCACCCTAGTTTTGATGATGATCAACTCATGTAGTTATAGTTACTAATGATCTTGTGTTTAATTAGTGACAGATTCATGATCAAGATCTTAGTAGGTGCATAGCTCAACAAAGGATAAATGAACAAGATTTGGAGCTTGCATGTGGTGATCCAAGGAAGTTTTTGGATCAAGCTTGGACCAAGTCAAGAAGATGAGAAGCCTTCAAGGGAAGACTTCAAGAAGTTGAAGACTTGTGTCTAGGTATAGAATTTGTATTTTTGTTTTAGTAAAAATGTAAAGGATAGAATAGTGGTGGATTGCTCAAGTTATATCACACACACACACTCTTGATTAGAACTCTTGATTTAAAGTGCTTTCATAAAAGATTTTTATGTTTAGAAAAGAATTTTTATTTAGAACAAAGATTTTCTTTGAGACAAAATATTTATCTTGGATTTTGGTATTTCATAGTTCATATCTTTAAGCCAAAATCATGATCAGAGCTTTATGTCAAAAACATAGATATTCCATATTGATTGTGTAGTGGATCATATCCATACACACCATGCTTTTAAATGAACTCAAATATCTTGTTTTTGTATTTGATGAAGATTTAG
This sequence comes from Agave tequilana, assembly GCA_038442645.1. Taxonomy (NCBI): domain Eukaryota; kingdom Viridiplantae; phylum Streptophyta; class Magnoliopsida; order Asparagales; family Asparagaceae; genus Agave; species Agave tequilana. Next base: position 83,043 of record JAVJIF010011175.1, on the reverse strand, counting down.
AAAAACAAGTTTGGAAAAACATGTTTTGGAAAAATACATTTTGGTTATTGAGCTAATATTTCCAAGTTACAAAATAGACCAAAACATCTATAACATGTCTTGATTTTGTGCAAGCATGTTTGTTCTTTCAAGTATATTGGTAAAACTATTTTTGTAGAATTTCTATGTATTTTTAGGATTTTATAAAAGATTTTTAAATCCTGTTTTCTGACCTGGAAACTGGCTGACAGGCCAAACCGGTCGACCGGTCCGGTCGACCGATGTGCACAGCCCTGTGCACGTTGTCAGCACAGTGGCCGGTCGACCGGGTCGGTCGACCGACCAAGAGAGCTTTGCTCTCTGGAAATATCAGTCGACCGGGCCGGTCGACCGACAGTTCATTCCAGGTTATCGGTCGACCGAGCCGGTCGACCGGTGGCTGCAACGGTCAGAAAAATGACCGTTGGCCGGTCGACCGGCGGTCGACCGACAGCACTGACAGAACCCCAACGGCTCTATTTCTGGCAGCCTATAAATTGGGATCTTGTCATCTGTTTTAAGGTTAAGATTTTGGAGACCTTTGAGCTAGTTTTTCCAACTGATTTCAGAAGTTCTCTCCACATATTTGAGAGCAAATATTTCCAATCAAAGGGAGTTTTTATCAAGAGAGTGTTAAGTGATTCTTTGAGTTTTTCACCATAGTCTTTCCTTGCTTTTCTCACACCACACTTGAGCTATCCATTGCTAGATATTCCTATAGGTGTGTTGTAGTGAGAGTGCTCTTTAGGTGATCAAGTGTTGTGATCATCAAAGAGATTTTTCTTTGTATTTGAGGAAGCGGGCAAGTGTGCTCGTTGTGGTTGGAGTTCGGTTGTGAACTCTTGGTGGTTCGAGGTACGGCCTCGGCGAGTCGGTGGACTTGCGTGTGTACGGGACTTGGGAGTCCGAGGGTTTGTAGGTGTACGGCACCGAGGAGAGATCCGGTGGGATCTTGCATAGTGGAAATCCTTCGTGTGTCGAAGGCGGGGATGTAGAGCAAGTGTGCTCGAACCTCGAAACAAACCCTTTGTGTTTGCGATTGCTTACTCTTCCCTCTCTCTCTCTCTTTGTCTCTATTTTATATCTTGCATTCAATTTATTGTGTTCATCCTATATATGCATGATATATTCCCTTGTGCTCATAATTGATATACATACTTGCTTGGGATTGTTGTTAACACTAGTATTCAACCAAGAGAGCCAACGCGGCACCTCAACCCATTCAAGGGGAATCTAGAGGAGCTTGTCCAGAGCCTCGCAAGGGGAATTCGGCAACACTCTTGAGTTATACATAAGTGTTTAATTAAAAGAAATTTTAATTTGGTCAACTTAGTTTTAATTCCGCATTATTTGTTCATAAGTGACCATTAGATTAGCCATCACCTATTCACCCCCCCCTCTAGGTGATCTTACAATTGGTATCAGAGCTAGTGCTCTTGATAAGGGTCTAACAACCTAAGAGTTAAAGATCCTACATTTGGGCTAATCACAATATTTGTTGTACACACACACCTCACCATGGACTTTATGTCACCACCCACCTTTGACATTCTTAACATCCACATTTGGAAAGTTAAGATGTCATTATTCCTCAAAGCCCTAGGTTATAATGTATATCTTGCCACTACTAATAATGCTTATTGTATAGATGGTAAGAATCTTGAGGCTAATACAAAAGCCCTAAATGCTTTGAAGAGTACCCTAAATGATGATTACTTATTTAGGGTTGCTAATATTGATATGGCTTTTGTAGTTTGGAACACCCTCATCTCCCTTGGCGAAAATGAACAATACCTTGCGGGGAGCGATTCGGATGTTGGAAGCGACACCTCCAACAAGTGCTACATGGTCCAAGGGGATGACCCCCTTGAGGTAAATACCGAATCCGATGATGAGGATGCTAGTATGTCATATGATGAGCTAAATTCTTTATGCCAATTATTGCTTGAAAGATATGACATGAAAAAGAAAGAAATTAAAAATTTGAAAAAGGATATTGCTAGCATGCATGTAGATCATGATTCATGTAGAGATAACATTGCATGTTTAGAAAAAGATAACAAGATTTTGAAAAAGGAATTTGATTGCATGCTTAATGAAAATGATTCACTTAGGAATAAAGTCGCATGCTTAGAAAAGAAAAAGAAGATTTGAAAAATGAGAATGTTTCCTTATTTTCTAAATTGAGTATTTTGTGTGAAGGAAACAATACTTTGAAAGAAAAGATTGACTTGGTGGAAAAACAAAAAGAAGATATTTTTCAAGAAAATATTACTTTGAAAAGAAAATTTATTGAAAAAGAAAAAGATATGTTGCTAAGAAGAAAAAGAAAAATGATTCTTCATCTCATCATGCTTTTCATGCCACTACTAATGAGATTAAGAACTTGAAAAATAAAATGAATAATTTGAGTTCAACTTTGAACTCTTGTGCATTTAAACATACTAGATTGGAGTCCATGTTTCCCAAGAAAACAAACTCCACATGCTCATGCACATACACATCATGCTCATGCTTATGATGCACAACACGATCACAATCACACTCATAAGCATCATGCTAAGGTGTACATTTGTACATATTGTGGCCGCAAAGGCCATCTAGCAAAATATTGTTTTGATAAGAAACCATCTCTATATTTTGCTAAATATAATAAATTTTGGGTTCCTTACAACAATGCTAACCCCAAAGGACCCAAGAAAACATGGGTACCAAAACCCCACCCTTTGATTTTGATGTAGGTGAGGGCTCTCACAAAACGTGAGAGGATTGGTGCCTTGGTAGCCAATGCAATGGATATGATGGACACTCTTGTAGATGCATTGCTATCAAGGAATTATGGTGGAAAAGACCACCATGCTTGGAGCTTTGAAGTTGGTAACAATTTCTTAACTCCTATTCTTATATACATGCTTTTACTTATTTCATACACTCATAGCATGTTCATGATTTTGTTTGATTTGTGCTTCATGTGGTATTTACATGCTTAGATGTAGATTTGTCAAATTGTATGTATACATATACAAATAGTGAATTACAATTGACTCTTAAATAATTTGAACTTCATGCTCACTTGTATTCACTTTATGCATATGTATAATCCAGTTTTGATAATTCTCATATATACATGTTTTGCCAATTTTTGTGATTTACTTCATGTATATGCATGCTTAATTCAAATCTAATAAATATACATGTATACCCGTGAGTCTCTTGTCTTCATGCAAACATTTAATAGACTCTTTTATTTTTGGGATATGTATGCATATTGTTAGATTTGTATAAACCATACATATACCATGAAAATTGTTGATTTTAGTGAAAAATGATTTTTCATGATTTGTTGTTAAAAATTTGACTTATGATCGTTTTGGGCTTCAATAACTATTTTCATGTAGATACTATTTACATAACTTTTGAACACTCTATCTTTAAGAAAATATATATGTTGAGCTTTATGGAATATGAGTGCTTGAACTTTTATGTATTTAGTATTATTCATGAAAAACATATGATTTTTTTATTTATGAAGGATCTTTAACTAGTTTGTCAAAAATCCATTTAAACTAGTTATCTATTCTTCAAGTATTGCACATGATTCTATTTTTATGGATAAATTCTTTTGTGATTTCAAAATTTTTGATGCTTCATTGTATTGAATATTAGTTTAGATGTTAGTATTTGTCAACACTTGGATTTATACTTGTACACCTTATGGACCACAAATAAATCTATATATGATTGGGTTGAATGCTTATTTGTGCCTATTAGATGTACTAGTATAGCCTTATGTTGATGATCATTACATTCTTAAACTTGTATTCCCATTTGGATTTATGTTATGATCATGTGATTTCATTTCATATATATGGTTATTTTGCCAAAACATTAAGATATACATGGATACCTCTTGAGTCTTTTGCCTTTCATGCAAATCTATATATATGGACTCAATTGTGTTAGAGATATGTATGTATGCTTCTTGTATTGACAAAACATACATATATTATGAAACATTTTTTTAATAAAAAATTTTTTTTATTTTCAAGGTTTTAAAAGTTATGATAATTCAAATTTTAAGGAATATTGAGTTTTATTGTAATTTCATGATGCCATGCTTCACATAACATTAGTACACTCACATCTCTTGAAAACATTAAATGGACTTTATGGATTAGAGTGTTTTTAGTGCCTTGTGTTTCATTGATCTTTCATGAAAAACTTTTTAACTTATTCCTTGATGGAAGGATCTCGTACTAGTTCTTAAAACAAGTTCATTTAACTAGTTCGAATTCTTCATATGGTAGATTATATGATGTATACACTTATGCTTACTTTTCAATTGGTATCATTGGATATTTTCAATTGGTATCAATTTGACTCTTGTTGTATATACTCATATTTTGTTTTTTCATATATGTATGTATCTACTTCAATTGATATACTCTTTTCATACATATATATGATTTGTACTTGTGCTTTAGCTAAAATTGACTCTTATATTTTTAAGCACAAAGTTGTTAATGCTAAGCTTACTTCAAATCTTATTTATCTTCAAGCTTATGCATTGTATTTCATAATTGGTATCAAAATTCAAAATTTGATTGTTCTACATTTGGTACCTTAAAAGAAATATTGTATTTTAAGATATTTCAAAATTTTGTTTTCATAAGAAAAATTCAAATTTTTGATTTGTATTGTCTATATGCAAGGAGAGCTTAACATCTCTTCCATATGTAGATTCATGTTGAGTATATTATAATTTGAGGAGCTTGACAACTCTTCTTTTCATGATATACGTGTGTAGGGGGAGCTTCACATCTCCTCTTATGCATGACATATTATACGTTATGTGAATTAGGGCTTGTCATCCCTCTTTCATGTAATGTATATGTGTCGGGAAGCTAACTTAACGTCTTCCTCTTCATGAATTTATATCGCATATAAATTTTATTGATTGATTTGTATTTACCCTCCTTGATTTCCTTATTTTTGACAAAAAAAAGGGGAGAAAAATTTGTTTGATGTATTTTTCTTTGAACCCTTTGTTGAAGATTGACAAAAGGGGGAGAAGAATTTGTGATTTTATATGCATGATTTCATGATTTCCTTACTTAAGGGGGAGAAGTATTTGGTTCCTTGCTTAAGGGGGAGTAAGATTTGTATTTATGCATATATGTTGTCTTGCAATTAGGAGCAAAAGATTTGATTTATGATTTGATTTATATGATTGCATCTCCTACATTGCATACATGTCATGTGCTTTTATTGACATATCTATTATTTATTTGGTATGCATGAGTTAAGGGGGAGCTTCTTTGAAGCTTTACTTTAATCCATGCATATATAACTCCATGAGTTTTGTCATCATCAAAAGGGGGAGATTGTTGGCCCAAAGGCCCTTCACCCTAGTTTTGATGATGATCAACTCATGTAGTTATAGTTACTAATGATCTTGTGTTTAATTAGTGACAGATTCATGATCAAGATCTTAGTAGGTGCATAGCTCAACAAAGGATAAATGAACAAGATTTGGAGCTTGCATGTGGTGATCCAAGGAAGTTTTTGGATCAAGCTTGGACCAAGTCAAGAAGATGAGAAGCCTTCAAGGGAAGACTTCAAGAAGTTGAAGACTTGTGTCTAGGTATAGAATTTGTATTTTTGTTTTAGTAAAAATGTAAAGGATAGAATAGTGGTGGATTGCTCAAGTTATATCACACACACACACTCTTGATTAGAACTCTTGATTTAAAGTGCTTTCATAAAAGATTTTATGTTTAGAAAAGAATTTTTATTTAGAACAAAGATTTTCTTTGAGACAAAATATTTATCTTGGATTTTGGTATTTCATAGTTCATATCTTTAAGCCAAAATCATGATCAGAGCTTTATGTCAAAAACATAGATATTCCATATTGATTGTGTAGTGGATCATATCCATACACACCATGCTTTTAAATGAACTCAAATATCTTGTTTTTGTATTTGATGAAGATTTAGAAAAACAAGTTTGGAAAAACATGTTTTGGAAAAATACATTTTGGTTATTGAGCTAATATTTCCAAGTTACAAAAATAGACCAAAACATCTATAACATGTCTTGATTTTGTGCAAGCATGTTTGTTCTTTCAAGTATATTGGTAAAACTATTTTTGTAGAATTTCTATGTATTTTTAGGATTTTATAAAAGATTTTTAAATCCTGTTTTCTGACCTGGAAACTGGCTGACAGGCCAAACCGGTCGACCGGTCCGGTCGACCGATGTGCACAGCCCTGTGCACGTTGTCAGCACAGTGGCCGGTCGACCGGGTCGGTCGACCGACCAAGAGAGCTTTGCTCTCTGGAAATATCAGTCGACCGGGCCGGTCGACCGACAGTTCATTCCAGGTTATCGGTCGACCGAGCCGGTCGACCGGTGGCTGCAACGGTCAGAAAAATGACCGTTGGCCGGTCGACCGGCGGTCGACCGACAGCACTGACAGAACCCCAACGGCTCTATTTCTGGCAGCCTATAAATTGGGATCTTGTCATCTGTTTTAAGGTTAAGATTTTGGAGACCTTTGAGCTAGTTTTTCCAACTGATTTCAGAAGTTCTCTCCACATATTTGAGAGCAAATATTTCCAATCAAAAGGGAGTTTTTATCAAGAGAGTGTTAAGTGATTCTTTGAGTTTTTCACCATAGTCTTTCCTTGCTTTTCTCACACCACACTTGAGCTATCCATTGCTAGATATTCCTATAGGTGTGTTGTAGTGAGAGTGCTCTTTAGGTGATCAAGTGTTGTGATCATCAAAGAGATTTTTCTTTGTATTTGAGGAAGCGGGCAAGTGTGCTCGTTGTGGTTGGAGTTCGGTTGTGAACTCTTGGTGGTTCGAGGTACGGCCTCGGCGAGTCGGTGGACTTGCGTGTGTACGGGACTTGGGAGTCCGAGGGTTTGTAGGTGTACGGCACCGAGGAGAGATCCGGTGGGATCTTGCATAGTGGAAATCCTTCGTGTGTCGAAGGCGGGGATGTAGAGCAAGTGTGCTCGAACCTCGAAACAACCCTTTGTGTTTGCGATTGCTTACTCTTCCCTCTCTCTCTCTTTGTCTCTATTTTATATCTTGCATTCAATTTATTGTGTTCATCCTATATATGCATGATATATTCCCTTGTGCTCATAATTGATATACATACTTGCTTGGGATTGTTGTTAACACTAGTATTCAACCAAGAGAGCCAACGCGGCACCTCAACCCATTCAAGGGGAATCTAGAGGAGCTTGTCCAGAGCCTCGCAAGGGGAATTCGGCAACACTCTTGAGTTATACATAAGTGTTTAATTAAAAGAAATTTTAATTTGGTCAACTTAGTTTTAATTCCGCATTATTTGTTCATAAGTGACCATTAGATTAGCCATCACCTATTCACCCCCCCCTCTAGGTGATCTTACATGTTTTTAGTCTTCTCCTAGGTTTTAGTCTCCATCTTCTTCCTCCTAGAGATTTTGTCAAAGAGAGAAAGTGAGTGCTGTTGAAAGCTTGTAATCAAGGAGGTGACATTACTTGTAACAAGGGTTAATCAAAGCTTCGTCTTCTCTTTGCAAGCTCTAGTACGTTTTACTTTGCATTGCTTTATTTACTTTGCTTTCTTTCATTTTCATTTGTTTTACTTCTCTTTGCTTTACATCATGAAGTGTTGCTTTGTTACTTGTGTAATGGATAGCTAAATTTCTATTGCATGGCTAGCTAACAACTTACATAGCTAACTTCTATCTCTTTGAATGATTGCTTATCTTTATACTTGCATTGTGAGAGTTTCTTTTACTTACCAAGGAAGTAGAGTTGCTTCCCTTGGTGAATGCTTGTACATACTCCATATGACTCATGTGTGCCTCATTTAGAGCCTTGTCTAGAACAAGTGCCTTGATGGAACATGGAGATGGATCACCAAACATGTGCTACTTGTAGAACAACTTCTTTACTTCAAGCTAATTTGTTGTTATGTCTTGAATGTTTAAATGAATGTTGATTCTTCTAACCTAGCATCCCTTGAGTACCAATCCTAGAGTTCATCATTGATAATCTATCTAGAGAGCCAATGAATCAATATGAGGCTTCAAGCTATGAACTAAAGGAACACTCATCTTCAAAACGGTAAAGTACTTGAACAAACAAGCAAAGTCATATTTATTTGCCAATGAATCAACATGAGGCAATCAAGCATCACCATTGAGTATAGTAAGTTAGCGAAGTAAAGTTAGCTAGCCATGTACTTTCTCATCTAAAGTCTTTCAAACATTTTCTTTACTAGCTTCTTTTCTCTTAGCAATACACTTTACTAAAGTTCTTTTGGTTTCTTTTCCATCATGCACAAATCAACCACTTTTTCTATTTTCTTTTCCATGTTTCTTGCATTAGTGTAAATACAAAGAAGAATCTTCGTTTTCTTGTTTCACTTCGAACCGTAACGCTTCCATCGCTAGCTCTCCCGGAGAATCGACCCGGTATAGCCTTTGCTATAACGGAGATTGGAAAGGATACATTGACCTTATAAATACATTTGTGGATTGATCAAGCACAAAGGTTGACTCTAAACCTTCTTTCTTTTACATCATATTTGTGCAATCTACAACACGACTCTTTCCCAATCAATGGAACTTAGCTTTTATCAGAGATATACAAAGCTTGCAGCGAAACTCAGAGATGAGCTCTCAGCGGAGCAAGAAGATAGCCATCAACTGAACTATGAAGAGCCTTGAGCGAAGCTAGCTAATATAGCTTGCAGCGGACCGAGGCATTTAGCTTCCTGAATTTTCTTCAGAGGATAACAATTGGCTTACTATCTGCTTCACTGGATAAGTAAAGTCTAAATCACCATCCTGTCCATCAGGGATGGACATGTCTTCAGCCTGTCTGTGACTTGTCTTTTAGAAGTGTCGACAAGGTAGACATCATTCAGACCAGTTGAAGTGCTGTCTGGGAAATTGTCTTTTCGAAGTGTCAACACATACCTCATATCTTTCAACTTTCTTACTATCTCATCAGACAACTTGATGTGAACTGTACCTTTCTCTTCAATATGGCATGTGTGTCCGTCGCCGAACGACACCAAGCCTCCATCAAGTTTTCTAAAACTAGCAAACCACTCTTGTTTAGGATAAATATGATAGGTGGTGCCTGTATCCAAAATTCACTCAGATTCCTCTGAACAGCAAATAATAGGGATGATAGAAAACGAAAATACATATGACTCAGAATCATTACCATCTGCCATTGCAATATTGGCCTATGACTTTGACTCCTTCAACTTGAGCTTTGAACAATCAATCTTCTAATGTCATTCTCTGAAGAAAGTACACTAATTCTTTTTCAACTTTGCACGATCATCAATTTTGGACTATTCAAAGTCTACCTTGCCCTTCCTATGATTAGAACCTATTCCTCTTACTGTCAATACCTCTGCTGATGTGCTACTAGAAGAAAGCTACTTGTGCTTCCTCCTCATCTCGTGATTCACAAGGGCAGCTGACACATCTGACACATCGCTACAGCTAAGTGATTGCTTACCATTGATTAAGATTAGAATGAAGGTATCATACTTTTCATCTGGAAGAGAGTTCAATAAAATTAATGCCTTGTCCTCATTCTTAATCATTTCATCTATGTTAGCTAGGTCTGCAAAAAGTTTCATGTAGTTGTTCATTTGTTCACCAATGGAGATTTCTTTCTTCAACTGGAGGCTAAAGTCTCCTATTCAAATGCAATCGATTCTCGATGTTCTTTGTCAAATACTTAATTTCGAGGATCTCCCAAATCTTTCTTGTGAAAGTCTCATTCATCACATGATACTTCAGATCTTGTTTCAAACAAGACCTGATGACGCTATATGCTGTCCGATTTATCTTGTTCCAATCCTTTTTGAATTCTTCGCTAGTTTATCTTGCAAAAGTAATGTGTCTTTCAAATTTTGCGCGTTCAATACATTCATCACCTCGCATCTCCATATGCCAAAGTTGTTCATGCCATTAAACTTTACCACACTGATCTTCGACTAGTGGATGTTCACAGTCTTCACTGTGAACTGATTAACCTCAACCATATCTCCTCCAAAAAATGCCAATAACAATGTGAAAAACCAAATGGAAATAGATCCAGATAGTTAAAGTTCAAAATTTTACCTCAAAGTAAAATTATAGATGAGTTTTCGAATGATCTACTCCACCTAAAATGATTCCAATGAACAGAACCAACATTGTTTTGAGATTGTCAGCGATCCCACGAACAGTCCAGCACCGCTCCGAGGTCGATACATGACATCTGCCGAACGGACCGTGATGCTCGTGCAATCGACACACGACCTCTAGCCAAATTTGGGATGCTCTGATACTACTTATTGCGCCCTACAGAGGAAACCAACATATGCCAATCGCTAAGATTAGTATTCCAACACCGAGTCAATCACGAACCAATATAACATAAATACGAATCAAAGAGAGAAAGCGAGAAACAAATAAATTAACAAGGTTCGATAACTTGCTTACGTCCTTCGGATAGTAGGGAGAAGATCTTATTCAAACAATTGATTTACAAGGGTTACAAAGTGATCCGAAAATTCAAATTAGAAAAACTACGCACTTGGTCGTTCCTCAAATAAACTAACCCTAAAACTCTCAATACAAATTCACGAAATCAAGTTATAAATAAGGGTACAATACCCCTTAATTTATAAACTGAGAGCCCATGAAGAAAAGAAAACCAACAACTCTGAAATCGGATCATAAACAAAATTAAAACCCAATCAGGAAACTGCCAGACCCCGTAACTGTTGACAGCTCCCAATGGGCATGTTGACAAACTAAGTTGCACCCATCGACAGACTGAGTTACAACTATCGACAAGCCTCCAATGGCTATCAACAGACTGTTATTCATGCACAGTCTGCTTGGCGTATCCACGTATCCACTGTCGATGGACTCTGAGCCCTGTTGACAACAGTCTTCTGCTGCTGCTATGTCCAATGTGTTACTACCTTCTTGATTTTTAGGTCCTCTCGCCACAACAAATTATTTATGTAATTATATATGAAGAATAGTAACAATTCGTGGATACATATTGTAATTTATACAAATAGCAAAAGGTTATCTACTATTAGAGCCTTTAACACTTCCCTTTGTTGCTTTCCTCCTCTGTTACGATGTAAGTCCACGTGATCTCTCTAAGGGCGTGTTTGGATTCATGAAAGTGGGAGGAAAATAGGATGTGAAAAAACTCATTTCCTACTTCTCTTGTTTGTTTTGAATCGGAAATGAGAAATGAGAACACTTTTTTTCTTTTTTCCTTTTCCTTTTTACACCTCCCTTTTATACTATCATTTTTCTCTTCCAGGGTGCTACAGTTAATTTTGTGGTCATGTAAATCCACTTGTAATAAGTGATAAGTTAATGCATTAAATTTTGATTTCATGTAAATTCCACTTGCAGTCCAATCACAGTTTAAAAACGTCACTTCAAAAATAATATTTAATTTAATATTATTTTGTGATCAACTTTTTCACTTTCACTTCTATATTACTCACCAAATACCGAAAAACACATTATATTTTTTCACTTACACTTTCATATTACAACCAAACACTAGAAAACTAATTTTCACAAATCTCAATTTTTCACTAGACTTTCACACTTCTCACTCCTTTTCACTTCTCATTTTTCCATTTTTCTTCCACTTCCATAAATCGAAGCACGCCCTAAATAAAAAAAAATTCTCGAGAAGAGACAACAAAGTATGAATGCGATGCATTATGAATTTTTTTTTTTTTTTTGCATGTACCATATACACATGAATACAAAAGAAGAAGAAGAAGAAGAAGAAAGGGGGAGGGGGACAGTTTTCGATGCCCGAACAATTTCTCTATTTAACTTGCTGTCCTGGGTGAATGTTCATCCAGGTAAATGGAATAATTTCTCAAAAAATCTTTAGGATAAACCAACTTATATTCACCAACCTTTTTTTCATGACAAAAAAGGGGGCTCTGACTCTATTTCCTCTCTGTATCATACTCATTCTGTAATCCACTGTCTCTGAGTCCTGATTATTTCCAGTGCATAAGTTTCATGAATATTAAGGATTGGTTCAAGCTTTAGTGGGCAGACTGCAGAGGACAACTTGATAACACTTCCCCCACAGACACACAAACTGAACACATCCACACAGACAAAGTGGACTACAGAGAGAGGGGATGATATGATTGCATCCTCACCCATTCTCTCATGATTCTGCCTCCTTCTCAAGCCATCCTCATCATCTTCCTTGCTCTGCAATCATCCCTTGTAGCAATTCAAATAACTCTCCCTTTTGTCCACCCCTAGGGGCCCCCTCTTTTTGCCCATTTTTGCATGCCTAATTATGCACTCCCACAACTTTATTTCCACCTGGTTGTCTTTTTTTTGGGCTAAGTTTCTTTTTGAAGGGGCAGATATATTAGTCTGCATGACTCATGTTGACTTTTAATTTAATAGTGTCATATATCAATTGTGAATGATGGCAGAGGGGCCCATGAATCTATCTTTTGCTTGTTGTCTGATATGTTTAGTGGGTCCTCACATTCTGTGATTGTACACTAATTCCACTCTTGAATTTAAGAGAGAGCATGGGGTTGGGACTAAAAATATGGGTCGCTGAAGAAGTTTTTTATCTGAGTTTGGGTGTCTAAGGCTTGCTTTAATATATATAATCTAAGTATTAGTTTCATAAAAATAAAATATAATTATTTTTATTATATAGAGTCTTAAGTATTAGTTTCATTTGAAATATAAAATATAGTAATACCTAAATCGTTTGAGAAATTGAATTTGTGGATAATGAAGACAATCCATGAAAGTGTGCAGGCATCTTGTTGGAAGTTTTGGCCCGGCCCAAAAAGGCCCAAAGAAGGCCCAACTGAGAACCATGCAACTAAAATTTAAATTTGACCATAATTTTGAAGAGCATCAAGATGTTCATTAATTTATTGAAGCAAGACAGCTCCATCTATTTAGTTTATTTTCATATTTATAGAGATTTTTGTGGACAACTATATTTTTTTTTTTTTGTTTTGCTTTTTTAACCCTTCAAACTAGAAGAATAAGAGATTGATGAAAGAGTAGTACCCATGAATCTATTTGCATCTGGGTATCTGGTATCCAAAACTTTGAAGGCTTCCAAGGAATTTGTATATGACAATTAAGGCTTGGCACTAAAATGGGAACTGGATACTGCATTTGGGGTAAAAGTTTTAAGAAATAAGAATGAATCAACCCAGAGGAATTTCAACTCCTGTGATCTACCCTTTTAGGTCTGAGGATTCATGAGAGCTTAGCTGAAGTTTTAATAATAGTAGATGAAAATTAATTAAAAAAAAAGTGTGTGCAATTTCCCATAATAAGCAAACCCTAGCTTTGTGAACCAAGAAGCTGCATCACTACAAGAAAAGACAAGTTTTCAGAGTAAAATTTAGGATTTAGGGTTAAAAAAAGAAATATATTGGGTTTTGGGTCTGTCTAACAAGTTCGGGTACATCCCAACTGGGATTCTAGACTGGTTGAGGCAATCCTCCATAGTCACTGGATCTCCGGACCGTTAATCATGCTATGGATCCGATGACACGTGTCATTAACCAGACTTTGTTGCGCGTTTCCTAAGGATTCCAGATACAGTTGTTCACGCCTATAAAAACATATGCTCTTTGAGTAACAGCATGCCTATTATTCTTAGTGTAACTGTCTCAGTTTTTAATCACAAAATTATCTTAATCAAGTCTAAAATCTTCACTATCGATTTCATAATTCACGAAATTTTGGCAGTATCCTTTCCATAACTAGGAGTCTGCCCTATTACATACTTATACAAATTTTCTACTAATATCAACCTACTTATCAACTTCAAAACTCAAATCTCAATAACTCAATTCATATATTAAATGCATGACTACAAGACACATCTCTCAACAAAATAATATATTACTTACTTACCTCAAGATCCTTGATCCAAAATCAAGTTTTTGATCAATATATACATATATATATATATATATTTTGAATCCATTCTCAAGTCTGAACATGTACTAATACACTTGTATATACATGTAGGGTTTCCAATCTTATATACAAAACGGAAGCATTCCAAACCGATTATTAGCTGTAAAATAGATAAGACTTCCGTTTGTCCACTGAGGCGCTCTAGGGCTTCACGTAAGACCTTTACTTTTATCTTGTTCTTAAAAAGAGGTTAATACAATGGGAGAGCTTGCAGCTCAGTGAGTAAAGTAGACTCTCATTTATAATTTATTATGACATTTTTTGTGTGATATACCTTATGCTAGGAGATATATAATCGAATCTCTTAATTGTTTAGTGAACACAAATATCTCAATGATTGGTAGTGAAAAGTGTATTTTTATCATTATATTTACCATCACATTTTCATATTTATTCCTATAATTCTGCACATTTACTAATATTTTATGATTTATTGTGTGCAGGCCTCAAAATATTAAAATAAAGAAATAAAGCCTAAAAAGAAGCCCAAAAGCCCATATTCAAGCCCAAGTGCAAAAGTGCAAATATTAATTGTCAAAATTGCAAATACACAAGGGCCAAAGTTGCAAATATTAAAGAAGAGGGAAGGATAGACTTCTATTCAACCCTAAACACTTGCAGGATGAGAATAAAAGCCAAAGAAGGATCACAAATTCGTGGATAAAAGATTTGAGATCTAGGTAACTTGCTTCCCAAGTTATATCCAAATCCAAAGATGAAGAGCCGAGATTCAACTTCCAGAAGGAAACGCCCAGATGGACGGACCAGGGGAGGCCACGCGCCAAAGCGCGTGGCCAGCCGCCACCATAAGGCCGCGGAAACGCGGCAATCCTGTCAAATCCAAATACCCGTTTTCGTGGGAGAGTTGTGTTGGGACTCTACCTCCTTCTGCTCCTATAAATACCCCCTGCAGTGCAACCGAGAAGAGCGTCCAGAGGCAGAGCCAGAGGGCCAAATCTAGGGTTTTTAGGTTTTTTCTAGTTTGTAGTTAGGTTTTTCTTTTGTAATTTTTATTTCTTTTAAGTGAGGGAGATAGCTATGTTGAGAGTGACACCGATGTATGCTTCTCTTCTCTTCGTTTGTTTCAAGCAATAAAGGTAATATTTTTCTTTTGTTAATTGCTTTTACTTTTCTTTTTGTTTTCTTCTCTTTTTCTATTTTTACCTCTGTTGGTTTGTGATGAGTATGCCAGTGATTTCTGAAGCACAAATATAACAAGTCTTAGCGAGTGCCAACGATACTTCATGGAGATGTTCTCCTCCTCAAGGTACGTATCAATTCATACTTGCCAAGGCTTGATGATATAATGTGAACAGGGGACTGAGATTGATCCTATGGTTTATGCGTTCATGCCTCCAAAGCAAGGTAGAAAGTGTTAAGATTTCATATTTTTCTTCAACCAAACTGAGGTTAGTGTTTCTTCCTTTTCTTTTCTTTTCTTTTATTCTTGTAAGATTAAATCACAATACTTCTCCCAATTCTTTCTTTTCCGACTCATTGTAAAATACCGCTTTCTTTCTAAACTAACTTTAATTAATATTTTCTTATTTTCCTTTTAATTAACTAAAAAAAAGAGAAATTTTTAGAGATAACTTACAAACGCTTCCATCGCTAGTCCCTCCCAGAGGATCACGACCCACATAGCCACTGCTACCGCGGATTAGAATTGAGAATCTTGCACAATTACTTCTAAATCTAACATCTTTATTTTTGTGTGCAGGTAAAATCTCAATCAAAACATTGGCGCCGTTGCCGGGGAGGGACGGTAAGTTATTCTCTAATAATAAAAAAAATTATTAACTAATTCGTTTATTCTTTTCTGTTTGCAGGTTTGGAGAACAGAAAAACAACAGCAGAAGTGGATATATAGCAACTCTGTGCCTCTGCCCTAGAAGGCAGAGCAGCAGAGCCTACTCATCTGCCGCGCAAACGCGGCAATAGCCGCGGATACGCGGCAATAGTAGTGAACTACTGACGTATCTTTCTGTAGGTTGCTAAAAAGTGCAAGATTTGTTTTCTGCTCTGTTAAAATTTGTTCTGTGATAAACCTGTATACTGCTAATTAATTCAACAGTAAAATATTTGTTGTAAAAGATAAAAATTGATTAGACGTTTGCATCCTAGGCACGTGTCTTTTCAATTCCTTTATTTTACTGTTGAAGAGTGCTGAGCAAGGTACGTTCGCATTTCATGTAGAATAGGACTCATCTCTTGGTTGATTTTCATGCTTTGAGTGAATCTTATTTACATATTTTGTACACTTGCACAAATTTATTCTAAGGGCATAACCTATTAACAAGATAAGGTGGGGATTTCATCACCCTTCCTTGGCCCAAAAATCAGATTCCAAGCACTCACTAACCCAAGCCTAATTAAAATTAAGTAGACGTTGGTCCTAGGGATATCTCAGACTCAATTAGGAGATTATCCTAAGGGGGAACAGTGCTAGAAGTTGACTCCTGCCAAATCAGTGTCTAGGAAGGGGATTGAGGGCTGAAAGTCCGAAGATTGCTGGTTATTTAATTAAGGAACGTCTTTGACGGAAAACCTCCCACCAATCTTGCCCTGACCTGGCTGATTAACTTGTGGTCAAAGTCTGCACCCTACCTCCCGTGGACAGTCTAACCAGTTAGGAGTCGTCTAGGTCATAAGTCTACCCTAACTTAGGATAGAATTTTTTTTCTTTTTTTTGTTTGCTTATTTGTTTGTTTTCTTTTTCTTTTTCTGTGATTGTGTGATATGGCTTATAACAACAATTTTTTCAACTTTAATGAGAATCCATATTACACACCAACCTCTTATTCGGATATTACCAACCCGGCATATCATAACTTTGACCAACCTAGTGTGCCAGATTGGTCTTATCCGAATCCTTACATGCCCCAGTCCCAATACTATGAACAAGATTGGAATAATCATCACTACTCTTCACAGAGTCAATGGGGATTCAATACCCCTGAGCCATATGGTCAACCACCTGTTCAACCATTATCTTCATATACGTCTCTTCCCACATCACCAAGGTTTCAGTCCACCATTGATCTATTCGATGGATTAGAAGAAAAAGTGGATCGGTTGCAAGATATAATGAATGATCAAATTTCTAGACTTTCCAACATTCTTGAGCAAGTTGATAGAAACCAAGAATCATTCTGTCTAGAAGACCTTGATCAAAATTCAATTTCATCACATCAATATGAACTTGCTCAACCCCAATCCTTGGACAAATTGGCTAGTTTTAATTTCAATGAGATTGAATTAGATTGTGAATGTGAACCTGATCCCCAACTTTGCGATTCAGTTTCCATTTTCAAATATATGTTGACTCCGGTATCCTTACCCAATTTGGACCAATTTTTTGAGCCAACATTTATTCCTGTGCCCATAGATCATGAAATTGAATCACCCATTTTTGATGATCATCATATTGAACTTGACCAATTTCATACTTTTGAAAGTCCCATTGACAAATTGGCAAGTTCTCATTTTTATGAGATTGAACCTAATGAAATATGTGACCTAGATTCTCAAATCTATGATCAAGTTCAAATTTCGAATCATTATTGACTCCTGTTTTGTTACCCGACTTAGGTAATCTTTTAAAGTCAGTCTTGATCCCACACCTATCATTCCTGAACTTGAATCACCAATATTAAGTCACATTCCATTGTGGGAAGATTATTGTGGACTTGAGCTTCAACTTATTGATTTGGACCCACTTCCTGAACCTAGCCCGACTCCTGAACCCTTACTTGATTTAAGTTTCTTTCCTGAGTCGGTATTCGTTCCCGCACTTATGACGTCCAAGTCAATCATTCCATCTTTTCACACTCCATTTTGGGACAAGGCGGTTGACACAATTGACTCTGAAAATAATTATGAAATTTGAAAATTTGATGGGGTGGAAATTTTAAAAAATGATCACACATACATTTTCGTGGGTTATACAAGAAAAATTTTTGGTGGGTTCCTCCATGAAATACTATATTATCTTGATTGGGTAGCAACGCTTGGCCCAATTAGACCACCACCGGAACCACCACCTTGAGGTAACTTTTGCCTTCCCTTCGTCTTTTTCATGCATATATGCATTCATTCATACATTGAGGACAATGCATGAGATAAGTGTGGGGGTAGGCTTTACTAACATACTAACATAGGTAGAAACTAACCAAAATTTGCAAAATTTTCTAGCTAATATATATATATATATATAATATATATATAAGAAGGACAATATTTTGACTTATCTTTTAAAAGAAATCTAAGTTAGTCTTAAGAATTAAGAAAATCATGATTAGGATTTCTAAAAACTCGGTCAAAATAAATAAATTGTTGAATTTTTAGGTATAGGAGGAGAAATTGTATAAGTAGTTAGTCTTGATTTTTACCTTATTGAAATTTGCATACCTAATGCATATTTAGGAATCTAAGACGAAGACCTTTGTGCCTCATATATATAAAAAAAAAAAAAAAAAAAGGAAATCACTAATTAAGCTGGATACATGTGCCTCAAGAAGCATAAGTATTCATGCCTAAAGGTGAGTAAATAAAATAAAGTCCTTAGTTTTGGGGCCTAGTTCACTCGAATTTGAGTCCGCAGGGTGTTTTCTCACTTGGTGCCCTAAAGCCGACTGGTTTGGGAGCCACCGACTTTAAGTTCGCTACATGGGTGGATTAGAAAGCCTAAGAAAATTAAGAAATATTACATATGTACTAACACATCTAATAGTCAATTAGTTAGGTATGAGGGCCTCAAGAAGCCTTGATGCTTATACGAAAGAAAATTAGATGCGTTATACATATTTAAAAAAAAATTTTAAACAAATAAAGAGGCATGAGAGTCCAAGTTAAGGAATTCCTAGTAAAAATTCATAAGGATGCATATGATTTTTGGTAACGAAAAAGACTATACACAAAATTCAATTTTGATCCTTACTTTAAAATGAAAACAATTTACTTTATAAAGACTAAGTCTAAGAATGAATAAAAATGATAATCCTAAAAACTTATAGACTACTTAGTCTTTGCAAAAGTATTTCAAATATTTTCTTTTCATGGATTTTGTGGGTGTAATCCGCTGAAAACCCTCACAAGACAACACTCGTCCTCTAGGGTAACCTAGGGGTTTTAACGGCTTGTTGCACATGCTAAGTGCAACCGTGATTCCTACGAAAGTGAGTTAGGTTAGATTAATTTTTCTTTTTCTCTTTGATTTTTACTCGAGGACGAGCAAAAAGATAAGTGTGGGGGTGTGATTGGTAGTGAAAAATGCATTTTTATCATTATATTTACCATCACATTTTCATATTTATTCCTATAATTCTGCACATTTACTAATATTTTATGATTTATTGTGTGCAGGCCTCGAAATATTAAAATAAAGAAATAAAGCCTAAAAAGAAGCCCAAAAGCCCATATTCAAGCCCAAGTGCAAAAGTGCAAATATTAATTGTCAAAATTGCAAATACACAAGGGCCAAAGTTGCAAATATTAAAGAAGAGGGAATGATAGACTTCTATTCAACCCTAAACACTTGCAGGATGAGAATAAAAGCCAAAGAAGGATCACAAATTCATGGATAAAAGATTTGGGATCTAGGTAACTTGCTTCCCAAGTTATATCCAAATCCAAAGATGAAGAGTCGAGATTCAACTTCCAGAAGGAAACGCCCAGATAGACGGACCAGGGGAGGCCACGCGCCAAAGCGCGTGGCCAGCTGCCACCATAAGGCCGCGAAAACGCGGCCCAAGCCGCGTTTCCGCGGCAATCCTGTCAAATCCAAATACCCGTTTTCGTGGGAGAGTTGTGTTGGGACTCTACCTCCTTCTGCTCCTATAAATACCCC
The DNA here is from genome assembly GCA_038442645.1 of Agave tequilana. Lineage (NCBI taxonomy): Eukaryota > Viridiplantae > Streptophyta > Magnoliopsida > Asparagales > Asparagaceae > Agave > Agave tequilana. Next base: position 63,124 of record JAVJIF010011175.1, on the reverse strand, counting down.
CTGCAGTGCAACCGAGAAGAGCGTCCAGAGGCAGAGCCAGGGGCCAAATCTAGGGTTTTTAGGTTTTTTCTAATTTGTAGTTAGGTTTTTCTTTTGTAATTTTTATTTCTTTTAAGTGAGGGAGATAGCTATGTTTAGAGTGACACCGATGTATGCTTCTCTTCTCTTCGTTTGTTTCAAGCAATAAAGGTAATATTTTTCTTTTGTTAATTGCTTTTACTTTTCTTTTTGTTTTCTTCTCTTTTTCTATTTTTACCTCTGTTGGTTTGTGATGAGTATGCCAGTGATTTCTGAAGCACAAGTATAACAAGTCTTAGCGAGTGCCAACAATACTTCATGGAGATGTTCTCCTCCTCAAGGTACGTATCAATTCATACTTGCCAAGGCTTGATGATATAATGCGAACGGGGGACTGAAATTGATCCTATGGTTTATGCGTTCATGCCTCCAAAGTAAGGTAGAAAGTGTTAAGATTTCATATTTTTCTTCAACCAAACTGAGGTTAGTGTTTCTTCCTTTTCTTTTCTTTTCTTTTATTCTTGTAAGATTAAATCACAATACTTCTCCCAATTCTTTCTTTTCCGACTCATTGTAAAATACCGCTTTCTTTCTAAAATAACTTTAATTAATATTTTCTTATTTTCCTTTTAATTAACTAAAAAAAGAGAAATTTTTAGAGATAACTTACAAACGCTTCCATCGCTAGTCCCTCCCAGAGGATCACGACCCGCAAAGCCACTGCTACCGCGGATTAGAATTGAGAACCTTACACAATTACTTCTAAATCTAACATCTTTATTTTTGTGTGCAGGTAAAATCTCGATCACTCAACTAGTCTAATAAATTTATTTTCAATCATTATTCACTAATAACGGTGTATGTTTATATATAACAAATATCAGAATTTCTTTTATAATTCTGGTGAATCAGTACCCTGATATCTTGTCGGTAATTATTTGTGTTTTTCTTGATATATTTATCACATAATAATCATAACTTATGATGTCCACAACTTCGTATGCATGCAATATACCCAAAACATGAACATGGTACACATACATTTACACATATATCACACATGTACACCATTCATATAACATGTATACCATTCATAAAACACAGATACCATCCATAATACACGTATACCATCTAATCACACGTATCCCATTCACTTTCCTTCTTCCACTAATGGATACAACACATAACATATGTATCCCATTTGCACTCCCCTTCCTCCACGAATGGATACAAACTTAAACACACGTATCCCATTCACACTCTCATTCCTCCATAAATGGATATATTTAAATCTCCATCATAAATTTCAACATAAACTCCGTCATGTACTCCACCATATACTTCATCATATCACAACATATACATACATGATACAAGTACACAAGTATCACAAGTACACAAGTATCACACATATCAATAAATAATATTAATAATTCATAATTTATTGATACCCTTTGCCGATTCTCAAACAGCTTATTTCATTCATATATGCATACAATATGCATCTTTGTGCACACTCAAGTATTTACAAGGTATCAATTAATAAAAACACGAATTAATTATAGGTTAATCACTTCTTAACACATTATCCTAGTTTCGAGGAACTATTAAAGTATCCAAGAGATACCAAACACATAATGTATACAGCTTAATAGTCGTAATATTTTATCGATCAAGTTCTTTTTCAGATCACCAGTATTCGAACTTCTTAATTATTTTACTTATTGATCTCTTGTTATCAATTATCACATATCACTATAATTTGATATATTAGGTTTCTGATTACTGTTTTCCATCGCAACTAATTTCTAGTCTTGATTAGCCGGTCATTTATTCGAAGAATATCCATTATGAGCATCTAGATACCATATTTCAAGTTAATATTATTAATCATGATTCACTTCGTGATCATACAAGGATTTTCATATTTATAATCAGATTTATTAGTTACTGTGGTACCACCAATTATTATCAGTTTAGTTAAATATCAATTAATCATTTCTCTTATCCGTCCAATTTGTTCATAATCGTTCGTACAAGAGTTATTCATCATTATCATCATGGTAATCAATTCACTTGTCCACACACATAAACAAATCCATACACATATATATATTAAATAGAAGTTCAATTTACAACCAGGGGACTTTACTTTCTACATGTCAGAAATACCAGTTATAAAAATCAAACTGATGTTCACATTAAGGGACCCAGTAAAAAAATCAGTCATATCCCCATTAGGGTTTACCAGATCAAACAATTAATTATCCATATTTTTTGTAATCACACTGCAATTACTCAATACACTTTATTTAATCGAAGATTTCAATATCAATATTGTTTTTAATTTAGTTTCATTTAAACTATTCAGTTCCTGTATTATCTCCAGAGTCTACTATGTCAATTCTAGCTATTTCATAGTTTTCGATTTCATAGCTATTTATTTCACAAATGATCTTTTACCTTAGGTAATATCCATTCATATCTTATTAATTAATTAATAGCCATGATTTATTGTCAATTTCACTTTCCATTACCAATTAGTCTACTTATCTGAATAACTACTATTAACCATCCATTACCTAACACTAATCTCAATTACTAGCTTGCGCAATAATTTATCAACAATTTCTATCAATCATGATCATAATTACTATCAAATTAAAGCTTTTAAATAAAACAGGGAAGACTCCACTCACGTCGCCAGGTTTGTCAGTCTCCTGACCACTCAACGCCATATACTAACATCATGGATGCGTAGATCTCATCTCCATAAATGCAACGGCTATGAAATCACTTGAACTGGGGTCCGGATGGCCGAAATATCACCTAAGTAGTCATGAAATATGAAACGAGATTAGATACATAACTACTGAGAATATTCAGGGGCTAATGATAATTTTTCAGGGTTAGAACAATAAATATTTAATACTTCAGGACTTAAATAAAATTTTACCTTTATAATATGAAAGCGGGTCGAGTTCGGGTGCATAATGGGTCGGGTTTGAACCTGTTATGGGTTCTTCTTCCCTTTAGCAACTGCTGGTGCTCATCTGTAAGCACTGCCAAGCCTCGGCCGGCCTGGACTCATCGCCAACTATTGATGTTAAGAATGACAAGTACACCAATTATTTACAAGTAATAAGGTGATAATGTAGAGTGTCAAACCCACAGAGATTGATATCAATTGAGTACCAAATTAATTTGTCCTAATTTTATTTAAATAAATGGTTGTAATTTAGAAGTAAAGTAGATTACGTAAACTAAAGTAAAGATGTTGTTCTTGAATTAGATGAGTGTTAGGACAATTAATTTTGACAAATAAAATCAGATATAAAATTGTGTTTGTGCCAGTGAATTCCTACTAATGTTAACAATCGAAAAACCCTAACCTAATTAGTATTCTCTCTCGAGCAACACTAATAATATTCTCTTCACGAGAACTTACAATTTCTCGATCTAGTAGATTTACAAGGTAAAAGATGCATTAACATTTGTGATTTTTCTTACACAATTGCAGAACCTAAGTATCTCCTGTCAGTCTTAACATGTGAAGTTATACTAGCTAGGTTATCTTCTTTTGATCTTTATTCTAACCACCCATATAATTGCTGACCATCAATAATTAACAAGAAAATCAGTAAAAGAGACTTAACATGTAATGAAATATAACATGAAGAATAAAGTAGTAGACTAGTTGTAACACTTGCCTTAAATAATTACCTTTTTCCTTAACACTTGAATGCTTTAGGGAGGTGATGTGGAAGTAAGTATCCATGTAAAGAAACTTATACTATAAATTATACTATACATATTAGTATATATGTATTAGTATGCATGTATATGAATTAAAATACACACATGCATATTGACTTTGTTACCATACCCCCACCATACTTGTGGGTACAAGTATCTCATGAAGGGGGGAGGGATGGAACCTTACTTATAGGGTAAGGTATAGGTGTAGAGAGATGGTGTTAGGGGGGCACTTGTCATGATATCCTTGAAGGGAATGGAGTATAAATAGGAGGGAAATGAAGAGAAAATTTCATTTGGCAACACCCTCTCTCTCTCTCTCTCTCATTCTCCAACTCCAAAACCCTCTTCTTTCTTCTCCCTTTTGCAGCTGGCCAAGGCCAACAGCCAGCAGCCATATTTTCCCCTCCATTTTCTCCTTTTACTCATTTACTCTCTCCCTCTTATTCACTCACAACACTTTTCTTACTTTCTTTATACAAGAAAAGGGTTTCCTTTACCTATTTTCCCTCCTCCAAAGACCTAATAGAATAAGGTAAAGTGGTGATCTAACATCACCTTAAAAGAAAATTCTTGAAGACAAGGTTGATCTAGGATAATGAGTTAGGAGGGGGATATTGGTTGAAAGGTAAGCAAATCCTTAAGATTTCTACCCCTCATACACTCTTTTAACTAAGAACTAATTATGATGTTATTGTGGCTTTATAGACTCCAATATAGCGGGAGACCAAGCTTGATAAGGAGATACTCTCTTCAAGGGCGAGTAGAACATCCGAACCCTAGTAATATAGTAGGTAGAGTAAAACTTGAATTAAATAGGAAATTGCTAAGTTACAAATGAATGATGAAGCTTGTGCATGATTTATATGCTTATGTGTACATTATAAACAATCCTGTGGTGTTATGTTGTTGTATTCTCATGAACGCTTACATGGGTGTATGATCGACACGTTATTATGTGTATGCATGGTAGTCAAATATATGCCTCTTAAAAGAAATAGTTTTATGAATGAACATCATACTTGACTTCATGCATATATTTGACTACACATATATTGGAATGATATAATATGTTGATTATGTTGAAAAGGCTTGCATGTTGTTAATTTAATAAGTGGTTACTCATATATGTTAATGTCTTTCATAATATTGGCATCATGTAAAGTAGAAATCATGAGAATCCTTTATGTTGGCATTGTCTTATGAATCCTTGCATGTGATTATTACATGAAGGATATGATTATTGCATGTTTGGAGGAAGGGACAGAGTTGAACCGGAGGTGATCGAAGGGGAGAATATTACGGAGGAAGGGACCGGGTTGAACCGGAGGTGATCGAAGGGAAGAATATTACGTTGAATAACGTATCGGAGGAAGGGACCGGGTTGAACCGGAGGTGATCGAAGGGGAGATTATATTTTATGTTGAACATGTATGTTATAATATGGTTAAGATAGAAATTGCATGTTAAACTATATAAAAATCTTAAAACTAGACTCTGTAATAATCGACTTATCTAGACAAATTCAACAGGGTTAGTTGACTACCCTTGGGCTAAGTCGACTATAGATGGGAAAAGCGGATATGCAAGTCTCAGAAAAATACTATTAGTCGACCATATATAATAGGTTAGTCGACTAGCCTCAGTTATAGGAAATAAACAGAGAGTGAACATTTTCTTTTAACCATGATTAGTCGACTATAGTTGGCCTGTAAGTCGACTAGTGTATAGAGTAGTCGACTACACCAGAAAGGGTAGTAGACTAAAATTGATTATAAGTAACAAACATAGAGTACATATCTTTTTGATCCAGACTTAGTCGACTATAGTTGGCTTGTAAGTCGACTAGTATCAAGTATAGTCGACTATACCAGATAGGGTAGTCGACTAGGTAAGTCAAAGGCAGCCCACAGAGAGTTAATATCTTTTGAACAAGACCCCAGTCGACTATAGCTTCAATATAAGTCGACTTAAAGTAGTATTAGTCGACTATAAGTATGGGCAAGTCGACTATCAGGACCTGTTACTGTGTTTTGGTTAGGATTTCAGCAAATACCCAAAAATGTGCAAAAATAGAATCAATTACAATTGTTATTCTGATGATGAAATTCCAAATAAACCTACATAATGGACATGCATATAAATACTATATTAATACTATTTTACTCACTGAGCTGTCGAGCTCACTCTGTTCTCATTATCACCTTCAGGTTTGGACAAAGGCAAGGGACCCGCTTAATGACAACACATGCGGGATAGGTGTCAACGGGGACATTTTTACCCTTTTAGCATGTTCTTGTGATATGTATATTGTTTTAGAAAACTATGCAAAACTTCTACTTGAATGTTTGCTATGAACCTGTAAATATTGAAATGCTTGGTGCTAGACTCAAATCCTGTATAATATTGTGGTATTTTATAGAATAGTAATGTATTAGACTATGTTTTCTACTAAATCGTCGGATAAATGTTTCGGAAATATGCTAAATCATGTTAAGATCATATATGCATATAAAGTGAAAAATGATGTAAAGTATGAAGCAGGCCGATGTTAGCCGAATTGAAGTGTTGTATCTTGATGGGTCCTACGCTTGGATTAAGGATAATCTGTGATGATTGTAATCTAAATGAAAGTTTATAAGACTGGGACCGTTACAGTTGGTATCACAGCTAAGGTTTATAGCTAGAAGGAGAAGGTTAAGTCAGAGATAGAAGGCAATGGAATTATTAGGCTTATATGTATGGATATGTGATTATAGTTAGGTAGTGAGCTTTATGTGACGGAGTAACCGTGAGTCAAGTGGTAATTAATTATTTCCTTGCATTAGAATCGGGGTGCCCACACATTCCGATTCGGGTGAGTTGGCTGAGGGTGCGGGCTCTCAGTAACAGCTTCTAGTGGTATGGGACACTGGAACGAGAGAATGCATTGAATTATCTATTGAATCTAAGTTATTCTAAAACATGATACTTACTGGTAGGCTAAGGATAATGTAAGTTCACCTAGAGGGGGTGAATAGGTGATGGCTAATCTAATGGTCACTTAATGCCAAATAATGCGGAATTAAAAAACAATTATGACCTAAACTAAACTCTTACACTAAACACCACGTATAACACAAGAGTGTTGCCGAATTCCCCGTGAAGGGCTCTGGACAAACTCCTCTAGATTCCCCTTGATAAGGGTTGAGGTGCCGCGTTGGCTCTCTTGGTTAAATACAAGTGTTAGCAAACAACCCAAGCAAGTATAACAATTTAAGCACACAAGTATATCAAGCATATAAATATAAACACTATAATTGAATGCAAGATATAGACAAAGAGATAGAGAGTGAGAGAGTGAGCAATCGCAAACACAAAGGGTTTGTTTCGAGGTTCGAGCACACTTGCTCTACATCCCCGCCTTCGACACACGAAGGATTTCCACTATGCAAGATCCCAATGGATCTCTCTCCGGTGCCGCAACACCTACAAGTCTCGGACTCGCTAGTACGTACACACCGCAAGCCCCACAAGCTTGCCGAGGCCGCACATCAAACCAACAAGTTCGCACCCGAACTCGAAACACCGCGGACACACACGTCCGCCTCCTCAAAGTATAAGAAATGATCTCTTGGTGATCTAAACACTTTGATCACCAATAAACACTCTCACAAAAACACTCCTAAAAGATGAATAGCAATGGATAGCTCAAGTGTATGTTGTGAGAAAAACTAGGATGAGAAAGGTGGAGGAAAACTCAAAGAATCACTTTTACACTCTTGATAAAAACTCTCCTTTTAATTGGAAGTATTGGCTCTAAATTTTGTGGAGAAAAAACCTCTGAAAAGAGTAAGAAAAACTGGCTCTAAAAGTCTCCAAAAATCTTGGTCAAAACAATGCCCAAACCCCCAAATTTATAGGGCTAGAAAAACTAGCCGTTGGAGGTCTGTCAGACCTGTCGGTCGACCGTCAACGGTCAAGAATCCGACCGTTGGAGCCTCCGATCGACCGTCCGGTCGACCCAAAAGAACAGAGAGCACTGCTCTCAGTTCCGGTCGACTGGGTCGGCAGACCGGCCATCTGCCAGGTCAAGGCGTGCACGTCGTGCACGTCGGTTGACCGAGCCGGTCGACCGACTTCAGCCCTAGTCGACTTGGTAGGTCGACTAGTCGACTTGGCTGAAGCCTGGAACAGAAAATCTGGGATTAAAACTTGGTCTTTTTGATTGAAATAAAATCCCATAAATACTTAGAAAATCTACAAAAATAGTTTTACCATTATACTTTGATAAACAAACATGCTTGCACAAGTCAAGGCATGTTATAAAAGATTGGACTATTTTTGTAAGTAGGAAAATATTGGTTCAAATGAAAACTTGTATTTTTCTAAAACTTGTTTTCCAAACTTCTTCATGATACAAAAACAAGATATTTTGAATTCATTAAAGCATAGTGTGTATAGATATGATCCACTACACAATTAAGATGAAATATCTATGTTTTTGGCTATAAGCTCTAAATATGGTTTTGGATAAAAGACATGCATATAAGAAATTCCAAAACCAAAAAGTATTTTTCCAAAATGAAGTCTTTTCTAAATCTGAAAATTCTTTTACGAAAAAACAACTAAATCAAGAGTGTGTGTGTGTGATATATACTTGAGCAATCCACCAACTATTCTATCCTTTACATTTTATCTAAAAATAAAAATCTTATACCTAGACACAAGTCTTGATCTTGAAGTCTTCTCATCTTCTCGACTTGGTCCAAACACGATCCAACGAGCTCAACTTATGATGTGGTCTTGATGCATGGGCTCGTGAATCAACCGGTGCTAGCTCCAAAATTTGACTTTAAATCCTTTGTTGAAGCTCCACACCTACTAAGATCTTGATAACAAATCTGTCACTAATTAAACACACGATCATTAGTACTATAACTTCATGAGTTAATCATCATCAAAACTAGAGTGATGGGCCTTTGGGCCAACAATCTCCCCCTTTTTGATGATGACAAAACTCATGAAGTTATATGCATGGATTAAAGTAAAGCTTCAAAGAAGCTCCCCCTTAACTCATGCATAACACAAAATAATAAATATATGCAATAAAGCTCACAAACATGTATGCAAATGAATGGAGATAAAACAAAATAAATCTTTTTCTCCTATTTGCACAACAAAACATATATGCATACACATAAATCTTACTCAACATGCATATAACTCTCAAATTCTTCTCCCCCTTTTTGTCAATCATCAACAAAGGGGTTAAAGTAAAACAAAATCATCAAAATTTTCTCCCCTTTTTTGTCCGAAATAAAGAACCAAAGAAGGGGTAAACCAAATCAATCAAGAAAGGTTATATGCGATATACATTCATGAAGAGGAAGACGCTAAGTTAGCTTCCCTACACATATGCATTACATGAAGAAGGGATGACAAGCCTCAATTCACATAACACATATTATGTAATGCATAAGAGGAGATGTGAAGCTCCCCCCTACACACGTGTACCACATAAAGAAGAGTTGTTAAGCTCCTCAATATACAATACACTCAACATGAATCTATATGTAGAAGAGATGTTAAGCTCTCCTTGCATATAGGCAATACAAATCAAAAATTTTGAATTTTTCTGATAAAACAAAATTTTGAATTTTCTCAATAAAACAAATCTTGAGAATAAAAAGAATTTATCCAATGGATTAAAAATAGGATCATGTGTAAATTTTATAAACTAATTGAAGAATAAATAACTAGTATAAAATAGTTTTTGAACAACTAGTTAAAGATCCTTCAAATACATCAAATCATATGTACTTCATAAAGCATAACAAATACATAAAGATTTAATCACTCATGGTCTATAAAGCTCAAAATGATCATGAAACTAAGTCATGAATTAATAAATGAAGATGTGAGTGTTTAAAAGATCATGTAAATAGCATTTTTATGAAAGTAATCATTTAAGCTCAAAAGGATTATAAGTCACATTTTTAATCAAAACAAAAACATGAAAAATCATTTTTTTTTATTAAAACACTAATCTTCATGGTATATGTATGATTTATCCAAAGCTAACAATACACATACATATCCCAAATATAAAAAGAGTCTATCAAATGTATTTGCATGAAGGCAAGAGACTCATGGGTATACATGTATATTTATTAGATTTGAATTAGAAATACATATACATGAAGTAAAATCATAAAATTTGGCAAAGCATGTATAAATGAGAGAATCATCAAAACTAGTCTATACATGTGCATATAGTGGGTACAAATGAGCATGAAGTGCAAATATATATGAATCAATTTGTTCTCACTATTTGTACATGAATAATACAAGTTTTGATAAAAACTACATCTAAGCATGTTTTTACCACATGAAGCACATTAAATCATAAAACATGAACATGCTATGAATATTATGAATGAACAAGTATGAACATAAAAAATAGGAGTTTAGAGATTGTTACCAACTCCAAAGCTCCAAGCTTGGTGGTCTTTCCCACCAAAACCTCCTTGATAGCGGTGCTCCAAATATGTGTCCTTTTAGTTCAAGTGCACCCACCATCAAGGCACCAAATCTCTCACGTCTTGAGAGATCCCTCACCTACATCAAAAACATGGGGTGGGGGTTTTGGTACCCATATTTTCTTGAGTCCTTTGGGGTTAGTCTTATAAGGAACCCAAAAATTTTTATTATTAGCAAAATTAAAATGATATAACCTATCATAACAAAATTTTGCTAAATGGCCTTTGCGGCCACAATGTGTAAATGTGTACACCTTAGTATGCTTATGTGTGTGTGAATGATCATGGTGTGCAACATATGCATATGCATGATGGGTATGATGTGCATGAACATGTGGAGTTTGTTTCTTTGAAAATATAGACTCCAATTTAGTATGGTTAAAAGCACATGAGCTCAAGGTAGAGCTCAAACCATTCATTTTATTTTTCAAATCTTTAATCTCATTAGTGGTGGCATGTAAAACATGGTGAGATATAAAATCATTTTGTAACACCTCGCTCCCGGAATACGTACTTAGTTGCGTATTCAGAGTTTTCGATCGTATTTTTCGATTTACTTCCTGTATTTGTTTTGCTTTATGAATTATTTATATGATGGTTTTACCTTGGATTCGGATTCGTGAACTCGGGGTCAGCCCTAGTCTGGACCGGGAGCCCGATCCTAGTAAATTGCTCGATTTGGTGTTTTCGTTATTCGATTTGACCGATTTCAATTTTAAACATCATTTTCCAATATTTTAGATTTCTATGATTTTCTGAAATTTTCCTGAATTAAGTTGAAAGTCTTCAAAACCGGTGTCGACCAGTACCGCTGACCGATTCCCGGATTTTTAATTTACAAACGGAGTTGAATTTCAAGGAACGGCTTTCCCATAACTTCTTAAAATTATATTTTCTATCTAAATACTTTTTCTGAGAATTTTCCGATTTTATCAAAATCCGGCCAATCCGGTGTAGACCGAGATTGACGGTTGACTTCAGGATTTTTATTTTGAAAATGGGATTTTATTTCTGAAAACTGATTTCATCAAAAATCTTTTTATAATATTTATTATTTTTGAGAATTTTTGGGAAGCTTTCCGACTTACTCCATTTTTCGGGCTTTTCTGGAGTTCCGGTGTTTTCCCCGAATACCGGAATCTATCCAGATATTATATTTATTTATTTTTCTCTCTCCCATCTCAGACGCGAGAATCCTCAGTCCCGGATCTGATCTTAAATGCGGAGATTCCATTTCTATCTGCATTTAATGCACTGCTAATCAATTCCAATCAAGTCATTATAACTTTTGTCCTTTTGTTAAACGCAGCTTTTTGGCTTTTTCCCTGGGCGCGGCTTTAATTCCCGCGTTTTGCCCATTTTGGCCTAAACGCAGGTGGAGGGCTGCGTTTGGAGAAGGAGACACAACTTCCTTTTGTGCGTTCTCTTTTGTCTTGGAAAGAGAGAACAACAATATTATATTATATCTCCTTCCATTATATAACCACTCCCTCCTTCTCCCTCTTTCATTTCTCTTCTTCTTTTGCAGCCAACAGAGAGGCCAACAGCAGCCCACTCCCTTGGACGGCCACTACTCCTCCATTTCCACCACCATCTCCTCCACCACTCCTTCACCAAATCCTCCACCTCATTCTCCTCCATCCTCTCTCCTCCATTTCAACCACAACACCACCTCCACCATCATCTTCTTCTCTTCTTTCCACCCAAATGACCCATTAACCTCCATAGCTTCATCACCATCTCCACCACCTCATACTCCATCTTAGCCACGAACGACCGCGCCGTCTTCATCTCCTCGTCGTGCTCTTTCCGACGAGCCATAGCTTCGTTCTCCGAAACCTTATTTTCAAAACTCCAATCTTTCAAATTGAACTATACTTGCACCATCAACCTCTGTCCCTTGTGAAGGCCGGCCACCTCCTTTGGATTGGGGCCGAGCTCTTCTTCGTCGGCAACCTCTCCGTTGATTATTCCGATAATCGTTTACGATTATTCCGGTAATCATTTAGGTGACAATTGCAACAACAACACCAACGTGACCACCACCATCTTCACTTCCACCATCACTTATACCATCACAATACCACCTCCATCTCTTTTGCTCCAACCACCAACAAAATCACCTTTCCCTTCCTCTCTGTTTGATTGCTAACGCGGAGCCCACTTTCCCGCGTCTGCCCACTTTCCCGCATCTGCAACCCCGCGTCTTCATCCTCACTTTACTGATCCATCCTTCTCCTCCTCTTTTTAATATATAATCGCGTTGGTTACTTAAATTCTGGAACTTGGGATTTCCCGGTGTTACTTGAAGTTTCAGGCGAGTGTCCTCGCTCTCGCCTCCATTTGGGTTTCCCCGCTCTGTCGGGTCGACATGTATTTTACTCCATGTTTCATGTATTATGTATTGGGCTGAGTCCCTGTATTTGTGTATGGCCGAGTGCCAATGACTGGACCCTTCAGCCTCCGGTTTCTCACTATCTCGAAAGAGACTTGATTGGGACCGTCAGGTCTCTCAGCTCCGCCTGGTTATCATGATCAGCGTTCAGCGCTTTACCACTAGATTCGTCTAGGCTAGATGCTGCCGGAATTCCTACTCGCACCTTAAGCCGAGTTGTCTCGGTAACCTTGCCAGACGCTCCAGTGTTAAATACTGTTTGCTGTCTGTACACTCCAGCTTGCTCAGCTCCGCTTGATTGTGCTCAGCTACTATTCCATCACATGCCATGTATTTACCTGATATGTTAACACTTGACATGCCATGCCATTACTTCATACCTGTCTTTTACATGCTACTGTTTAACACCTGTTTGTACCACCTGACAATTGATTTGTTATCACCTAACATCAGACATGCTACTGCTTGGCAAGACCCCTTGTTATGACATGACTTGCCGCCGGACTAATATCAATCGCTTGACATGACTTGTCACCTGCCAATATCATCCTCCTGTCATGCTATCACTTGACACCCAGCATGATGTACTTGACCTTGTGATTATCACGTTTACGGGAATCCTGCCATGTTATCCTGTATTGCATACAGTGACCTGTTATCCTAAATGGAACTAAGTGCCACATGGAACAAAGTGCCACACCACATACGTGGTGGGGGCCACCTCTTGAATCTGTGGGGGCCACCTCTAGAATCCATTTTCCTCAGAGCAAAGTGCCACATGGAACAAAGTGCCACACCACATACGTGGTGGGGGCCACCTCTTGAATCTGTGGGGGCCACCACTTGAATCTGTAGGGCCATCTCCTGTTATAACCAGTTATATTCCTACTCATTCCCGTAATCTGATAATCTTGTTAACAAGCCATAAAAAGGACAACTTGCATCGGGCCGGGGGAAACTTGCGGCTATCAATATGTGTTCGTGTTTACAGTGGTATTAGGCATGTTGTGCAACTAAAACTTCCGGTCTGACCTGTGGGCCTCCAGGGGACCGAGGGGAGTGCTGGCTCCCTCCTCCTTGGTACCATCTTGATAAGGGCATTCCATAAGTCCCTCCTGTTAGCCTTGCGGCAGGTTCCGTCACCAAGCAACGGAACAATCCTGGGCCGTGGTCCCGGGTATGTACGGGACCCACTGTAAACATAGTTCGTTGATACCCCCGCTGGTTTCCAATAACAATCTTGCTTTACTCGGATATGGATCTATGTGTGCTGGGACGCTAGTTCACATAGCTAGATATCAGGGTAAGACGAGTTATAATAAAGCGTCAAGATAATAACCTGCTCTTTAAGTTGTAAGTAGAAGTATGTGGAATGGGACGCATACTGAAGCCTGCAGCTTAAACGGCTATGAATCTGTGATATGCCTTACCATATTTGCTTGTCCGGGATTTTACTTCGGATTTTCAGCTATATGAGTATTATAGTATTAACTGCTCATGCTCTGCTTTATCGCTTGTATCCACCTGCTTCCTGTTCATTATCTTATCATGCCCTGAGTACAGTCGGGTTGTATGTGCTTGGATTATGGTGACATGAGATAAAGGTATATAGATGAGGGTTTCCTTGTTTGGATTATTCCTTCAACGTACTAGTCTTATGGAGCTGTGATCTGAAACCATACAATCAGATTTGCTCGTCCTCGGCTTTATTGGTTTTATTGCTTTATATATACTTACCCTTGCTCGCCACTTGGCTTTTGCTTCACCACTCGCCTGGGGAGTTTCATCTGACTCCCCTGGATCCTCATGTCCAGGTCATGGAGCTTGGAGCGTGTGGATTCTCCCAGTTGCTGATCAGAGTGGCGCAGCGGTAGCGTGGATCTCCAGCAGACCGTTCAGAGCTCTATCCTTCTAGGCCCCCTGTGTGCCTCTCGAGTTTTCCTTTTGTAAACTCGTGAGTGCCTTTTGTACTGTTCATACTTGTATATCTCTTTGTAATCCCGCAATTGCGCATATCAGTGATGTAATATTCATGTAATATTGGATCACCTCTAGTGATAACTTTGTAATTGTACTCATGTGTTGGAATGTATAATGCACCATTTGCTTCCGTACTCTGATTCTTGCCTGTACTGATGCTTAGCGTATATGCGTGAGGGTATTTCTGACCTGCGTATATACGTCGCAGTAACGTCTCCGTACCCGCCGGGATCGGGGCGTTACAGGGTGGTATCAGAGCCTAGGCTCTCGCATCCTCAGTACGTCCAGATGGCAAATTAATGGTAAAGAAATTTGCAACTGGAATTCATGAGTCCTGGTTATACAGTCCAACTACAAGTACAGAGTTATCTATTCCTTCTTGATCATCCTTCCTTTGATTCCTAATCCCTTCCATCTTTCCCCTGTTTTGATTTTTCGAAGCATTTATACCAACTTAAAATATGAATAGACTAGAAAGGTAGCGGCTGGTTCTGAATAAAGCTATTATATGATCTCTTCGGCCAACTCTATGAAGTTCGGGTATTCTCAGAATGGATCTGCTATCGGGTTATCTTTCAGAAGATGGTATTCGGGATTTTCTGCGGTTATTCTTTATTCTCGGCTATATCTTTCAGAGTGATCGATGCCTGGTATTCAGAATTCTCAATTATCGGTCTTCTTTATTTATTTATGGTCAGTATTATTTGGCATCGTTTAAAGATTTATGCGGCAGGAAGTGCAAATGATGTCTATATTCAGATTATTGTTCAGTCGACTTGGGAAGCCCTACCTGCAGTGATTCATATCTTGATTGGTATAATTCCTGTCCTTGTCCCTCTTGTGTTCATCTTCCCCTTATCGAAATTGCGAGGACACAATTTTTTGTAAGGTGGATGGAATGTAACACCCCGCTCCCGGAATACGTACTTAGTTGCGTATTCAGAGTTTCGATTGTATTTTTCGATTTACTTCCTGTATTTGTTTTTCTTTATGAATTATTTATATGATGGTTTTACCTTGGATTCGGATTCGTGAACTCGGGGTCAGCCCTAGTCTGGACCGGGAGCCCGATCCTAGTAAATTGCTCGATTTGGTGTTTTCGTTATTCCGATTTAACCGATTTCAATTTTAAACATCATTTTCCAATATTTTAGATTTTCTATGATTTTCTGGAATTTTCCTGAATTAAGTTGAAAGTCTTCAAAACTGGTGTCGACCAGTACCGCTGACCGATTCCCGGATTTTTAATTTACAAACGGAGTTGAATTTCAAGGAACGGCTTTCCCATAACTTCTTAAAATTATATTTTCTATCTAAATACTTTTTCTCAGAATTTTCCGATTTTATCAAATCCGGCCAATCCGGTGTAGACCGAGATTGACGGTTGACTTTAGGATTTTTATTTTGAAAATGGGATTTTATTTCTGAAAACCGATTTCACCAAAAATCTTTTTATAATATTTATTATTTTTGAGAATTTTTGGGAAGCTTTCCGAGTTACTCCATTTTTCGGACTTTTCTGGAGTTTCCGGTGTTTTCCCCGAATACCGGAATCTATCCAGATATTATATTTATTTATTTTTCTCTCTCCCTTCTCAGACGCGAGAATCCTCAGTCCCGGATCTGATCTTAAATGCAGAGATTCCATTTCTATCTGCATTTAATGCACTGCTAATCAATTCCAATCAAGTCATTATGATTTTTGTCCTTTTGTTAAACGCAGCTTTTTGGCTTTTTC
This sequence comes from Agave tequilana, assembly GCA_038442645.1. Lineage (NCBI taxonomy): Eukaryota > Viridiplantae > Streptophyta > Magnoliopsida > Asparagales > Asparagaceae > Agave > Agave tequilana. The sequence goes on along the minus strand of JAVJIF010011175.1, from coordinate 46,716 downwards.
CTGGGCGCGGCTTTAATTCCCGCGTTTTTCCCATTTTGGCCTAAACGCAGGTGGAGGGCTGCGTTTGGAGAAGGAGACACAACTTCCTTTTGTGCGTTCTCTTTTGTCTTGGAAAGAGAGAACAACAATATTATATTATATCTCCTTCCATTATATAACCACTCCCTCCTTCTCCCTCTTTCATTTCTCTTCTTCTTTTTGCAGCCAACAGAGAGGCCAACAGCAGCCCACTCCCTTGGCCGGCCACTACTCCTCCATTTCTACCACCATCTCCTCCACCACTCCTTCACCAAATCCTCCACCTCATTCTCCTCCATCTCCTCCTCCATTTCAACACAACACCACCTCCACCATCATCTTCTTCCTCTTCTTTTCCACCCAAATGACCCATTAACCTCCATAGCTTCATCACCATCTCCACCACCTCATACTCCATCTTAGCCACCAACGACCGCGCCGTCTTCATCTCCTCGTCGTGCTCTTTCCGACGAGCCATAGCTTCGTTCTCCGAAACCTTATTTTCAAAACTCCAATCTTTCAAATTGAACTATACTTGCACCATCAACCTCCGTCCCTTGTGAAGGCCGGCCACCTCCTTTGGATTAGGGCCGAGCTCTTCTTCGTCGGCAACCTCTCCGTTGATTATTCCGGTAATCGTTTACGATTATTCCGGTAATCATTTAGGTGACAATTGCAACGACAACACCAACGTGACCACCACCATCTTCACTTCCACCATCACTTATACCATCACAATACCACCTCCATCTCTTTTGCTCCAACCACCAACAAAATCACCTTTCCCTTCCTCTCTGTTTGATTGCTAACGCGGAGCCCACTTTCCCGCGTCTGCCCACTTTCCCGCATCTGCAACCCCGCGTCTTCATCCTCACTTTACTGATCCATCCTTCTCCTCCTCTTTTTTATATATAATCGCGTTGGTTACTTAAATTCTAGAACTTGGGATTTCCCGATGTTACTTGAAGTTTCAGGCGAGTGTCCTCGCTCTCGCCTCCATTTGGGTTTCCCCGCTCTGTCGGGTCGACATGTATTTTACTCTATGTTTTCATGTATTATGTATTGGGCTGAGTCCCTGTATTTGTGTATGGCCGAGTGCCAATGACTGGACCCTTCAGCCTCCGGTTTCTCACTATCTCGAAAGAGACGTGATTGGGACCGTCAGGTCTCTCAGCTCCGCCTGATTATCATGATCAGCGTTCAGCGCTTTACCACTAGATTCGTCTAGGCGAGATGCTGCCGGAATTCCTACTCGCACCTTAAGCCGAGTTGTCCCGGTAACCTTGCCAGACGCTCCAGTGTTAAATACTGTTTGCTGTCTGTACACTCCAGCTTGCTCAGCTCCGCTTGATTGTGCTCAGCTACTATTCCATCACATGCCATGTATTTACCTGATATGTTAACACTTGATATGCCATGCCATTACTTCATACCTGTCTTTTACATGCTACTGTTTAACACCTGTTTGTACCACCTGACAACTGATTTGTTATCACCTAACATCAGACATGCTACTGCTTGGCAAGACCCCTTGTTATGACATGACTTGCCACCGGACTAATATCAATCACTTGACATGACTTGTCACCTGCCAATATCATCCTCCTGTCATGCTATCACTTGACACCCAGCATGATGTACTTGACCTTGTGATTATCACGTTTACGGGAATCCTGCCTTGTTATCCTGTATTGCATACAGTGACCTGTTATCCTGAATGGAACTAAGTGCCACATGGAACAAAGTGCCACACCACATACGTGGTGGGGGCCACCTCTTGAATCTGTGGGGGCCACCTCTAGAATCCATTTCCCTCAGAGCAAAGTGCCACATGGAACAAAGTGCTACACCACATACATGGTGGGGGCCACCTCTTGAATCTGTGGGGGCCACCACTTGAATCTGTAGGGCCATCTCCTGTTTATAACCAGTTATATTCCTACTCATTCCCGTAATCTGATAATCTTGTTAACAAGCCATAAAAAGGACAACTTGCATCGGGCCGGGGGAAACTTGCGGCTATCAATATGTGTTCGTGTTTACAGTGATATTAGGCATGTTGTGCAACTAAAACTTCCGGTCTGACCTGTGGGCCTCCAGGGGACTGAGGGGAGTGCTGGCTCCCTCCTCCTTGGTACCATCTTGATAAGGGCATTCCATAAGTCCTTCGTGTTAGCCTTGCGGCAGGTTCCGTCACCAAGCAACGGAACAATCCTGGGCCGTGGTCCCGGGTATGTACGGGACCCACTGTAAACATAGTTCGTTGATACCCCCGCTGGTTTCCAATAACAATCTTGCTTTACTCGGATATGGATCTATGTGTGCTGGGACGCTAGTTCACATAGCTAGATATCAGGGTAAGACGAGTTATAATAAAGCGTCAAGATAATAACCTGCTCTTTAAGTTGTAAGTAGAAGTATGTGGAATGGGACGCATACTGAAGCCTGCAGCTTAAACGGCTATGAATCTGTGATATGCCTTACCATATTTGCTTGTCCGGGATTTTACTTCGGATTTTCAGCTTTATGAGTATTATAGTATTAACTGCTCATGCTCTGCTTTATCCCTTGTATCCACCTGCTTCCTGTTCATTATCTTATCATGCCCTGAGTACAGTCGGGTTGTATGTGCTTGGATTATGGTGACATGAGATAAAGGTATATAGATGAGGGTTTCCTTGTTTGGATTATTCCTTCAACGTACTAGTCTTATGGAGCTGTGATCTGAAACCATACAATCAGATTTGCTCATCCTCGGCTTTATTGGTTTTATTGCTTTATATATACTTACCCTTGCTCGCCACTTGGCTTTTGCTTCACCACTCGCCTGGGGAGTTTCATCTGACTCCCCTGGATCCTCATGTCCAGGTCATGGAGCTTGGAGCGTGTGGATTCTCCCAGTTGCTGATCAGAGTGGTGCAGCAGTAGCGTGGATCTCCAGCAGACCGTTCAGAGCTCTATCCTTCCAGGCCCCCTGTGTGCCTCTCGAGTTTTCCTTTTGTAAACTCTGAGTGCCTTTTGTACTGTTCATACTTGTATATCTCTTTGTAATCCCACAATTGCGCATATCAGTGATGTAATATTCATGTAATATTGGATCACCTCTGGTGATAACTTTGTAATTGTACTCATGTGTTGGAATGTATAATGCACCATTTGCTTCCGTACTCTGATTCTTGCCTGTACTGATGCTTAGCGTATATGCGTGAGGGTATTTCTGACCTGCGTATATACGTCGCAGTAACGTCTCCGTACCCGCCGGGATCGGGGCGTTACAATTTTTTTTCTTTTCGAAACAAATTCTTTTTCTTTTTCACAAATTTTTCTTTTTAAAGAATTATTTTCTTGAAAACAACTTCCTTTTGTTTTCCACCAAATCAATTTTATTTTTCAAACTTGTGTTTCCTTCACAAAGATCATTCAATTTAGACATGAGGGAAACATTTTCATTTTTCAAATCATCTTTTTCTTTTTCAATGCATGCAACTTATTTCTAAATGAATCATTTTCTTTTAGCATGCAATCAAAATTCTTTTTCAAATTTTTATTTTCTTTCTTAATCATGTCATATTTCTCAAGCAATTGTTGACAAAAAGAAGTGAGCTCATCATATGACATGTTATCATCCTCCTCGGATTCGGTAGTTACCTCAAGGGGGTTAACCCCTTGGACCATATAGCACTTGTTGGAGGTATCGCTTCCAACATCCGAATCGCTCCCGACATAATATAGATCCTTTTCGCCAAGGGAGGTGATGATGTTCCAAGCTACAAAAGCCGAATCAATGTTAGAAACCCTAGATAAATAATCATCATTTAGGGTAGACTTTAAAGCATGTAGGGCTTTTGCATTAGCCTCAAAATTCTTACCATCTAAACAATATGCATTATTAGTAGTGGCAAGATAAACATGAATGCCTAGGGCCTTGAGGTACAAAGACATCTTAACCTTCCAAATTTGGATGTTAAGAATGTCAAAAGTGGGTGGTGACATGAAGTCCATGGTGTGTGTACAAATATTGTGATTAGCCTAAAAGTAGGATCTTTAACTCAAGGTTGTTAGACCCAAATCAAGAGCACTAGCTCTGATACCAATTGTAAGTTCACCTAGAGGGGGGGTGAATAGGTGATGGCTAATCTAATGGTCACTTAATGTCAAATAATGCGGAATTAAAAAATAATTATGACCTAAACTAAACTCTTACACTAAACACCACGTATAACACAAGAGTGTTGCCGAATTCCCCGTGAAGGGCTCTGGACAAACTCCTCTAGATTCCCCTTGATAAGGGTTGAGGTGCCGCGTTGGCTCTCTTGGTTAAATACAAGTGTTAGCAAACAACCCAAGCAAGTATAATAATTTAAGCACACAAGTATATCAAGCATATAAATATAAACACTATAATTGAATGCAAGATATAGACAAAGAGATAGAGAGAGAGAGAGAGAGTGAGCAATCGCAAACACAAAGGGTTTGTTTCGAGGTTCGAGCACACTTGCTCTACATCCCCGCCTTCGACACACGAAGGATTTCCACTATGCAAGATCCCAATGGATCTCTCCCCGGTGCCGCAACACCTACAAGTCTCGGACTCCCTAGTCCGTACACACCGCAAGCCCCACAAGCTTGCCGAGGCCGCACCTTAAACCAACAAGTTCGCACCCGAACTCGAAACACCGCGGACACACACGTCCGCCTCCTCAAAGTACAAGAAATGATCTCTTGGTGATCTAAACACTTTGATCACCAATAAACACTCTCACAAAATACTCCTAAAAGATGAATAGCAATGGATAGCTCAAGTGTATGTTGTGAGAAAAACTAGGATGAGAAAGGTGGAGGAAAACTCAAAGAATCACTTTTACACTCTTGATAAAAACTCTCCTTTTAATTGGAAGTATTGGCTCTAAATTTTGTGGAGAAAACCTCTGAAAAGAGTAGGAAAAACTGGCTCTAAAAGTCTCCAAAAATCTTGGTCAAAACAATGCCCAAACCCCAAATTTATAGGGCTAGAAAAACTAGCCGTTGGAGGTCTGTCAGACCTGTCGGTCGACCGCCAACGGTCAAGAATCCGACCGTTGGAGCCTCCGGTCGACCGTCCGGTCGACCCAAATGAACAGAGAGCACTGCTCTCAGTTCCGGTAGACTGGGTCGGCAGACCGGCCATCTGCCAGGTCAAGGCGTGCACGTCGGTCGACCGAGCCGGTCGACCGACTTCAGCCCTAGTCGACTTGGTAGGTCGACTAGTCGACTTGGCTGAAGCCTGGAACAGAAAATCTGGGATTAAAACTTGGTCTTTTTGATTGAAATAAAATCCCATAAATACTTAGAAAATCTACAAAAATAGTTTTACCATTATACTTTGATAAACAAACATGCTTGCACAAAATCAAGGCATGTTATAAAAGATTGGACTATTTTTGTAAGTAGGAAAATATTAGTTCAAATGAAAACTTGTATTTTTCTAAACTTGTTTTCCAAACTTCTTCATGATACAAAAACAAGATATTTTGAATTCATTAAAGTATAGTGTGTATGGATATGATCCACTACACAATTAAGATGAAATATCTATGTTTTGGCATTAAGCTCTAAATATGGTTTTGGATAAAAGACATGCATATAAGAAATTCCAAAACCAAAAAGTATTTTTCCAAAATGAAAGTCTTTTCTAAATCTGAAAATTCTTTTATGAAAAGACAACTAAATCAAAAGTGTGTATGTGATATATACTTGAGCAATCCACCAACTATTCTATCCTTTACATTTTATCTAAAAATAAAAATCTTATACCTAGACACAAGTCTTGATCTTGAAGTCTTCCCTTGAAGTCTTCTCATCTTCTCGACTTGGTCCAAACACGATCCAACGAGCTCAACTTATGATGTGGTCTTGATGCATGGGCTCGTGAATCAACCGGTGCTAGCTCCAAAATTTGACTTTAAATCCTTTGTTGAAGCTCCACACCTACTAAGATCTTGATAACAAATCTGTCACTAATTAAACACAAGATCATTAGTACTATAACTTCATGAGTTAATCATCATCAAAACTAGAGTGATGGGCCTTTGGGCCAACAGATAAGTGTGTGTACAAGTGTGTGTATATATATTGCTTCTTTCTTATTATAGCAGTATGTTGAGACTATTTTATGAGATTGAGATTGATATGACTCCTTGTTTTCATGTAGATGGGGGACTCTGACATATATTGGCCAGTCTCTAGCTCGGATAGTTCGAGCGTGAGTTAGCCGACAGGTTCTATGGTTTGGGAATATGAGTCTGATGAGACTGACCCAGAGGTCATATTTGCAGTCCCAAACCACCTAGACTATGAGGAGGTTGAGTCTCAGGCATCTAATGACCCTGAGCTAACCATTGTCGATACAGAGAGCTTGGTTGGGAATTCACTTGATGTAGAAGAGATGGAGGATACTAGTACAATAAAGGAGGCCACCCGAAGAGGATTCACTTATGGAGGTATCTTTTGGGATGAAACATGGGAAGACGATATGGACCTATATGATGATCTAGATGACTGGTGCTGCACAGAAGATGAATTATCGGGGGTAGTCTCCGAGGAAGGCATGGATGATAGTGAGGATAGTAGCAGTACTAGCGGGGACTCGAGGGGGAGACTCTACCCTATGAAGGATGAACCTATGAGCGATTACTTTTGATATGTATATGTATGTGTAAGCCTAGTGTGCTAATTGATAGATATCTTAAGAGTTTTGTTGTATACGCCCTGGCACGTCTTATACGTATGCACATGGGTTAGTCCGAATATCCAAAAGGTAGATATATCAGTGTAATATCTTTGTATCCATTTTGGGGTGTGCATATAAATATATATATAGCAAGTTGCTTATTTGTGAAGTGATATGAGTATTGTATTAAGGTGATTGCATGAAACTAAATTTTATCAAAAATGATTTTAATGTATGTAAAGTATGTTGACTAGACGTCCTTATCTTATAGGAAGGACGCATGGATCTAAATCAACTACCACCCAATGAGTCTTTATCGCTCGGTATGTCACACTATAGTGTGATGGGAAGTGCACACCCCATGGACAACAATGAAGATTCAGAAGTCCAGATATGAGGTCATGGAACTCCAGGGGTGATGCCGGAGTGGCTCACTCAGTTAATGACCATAGCAAATGATAACAACTCCCACCGAGCATTGGAACAGTTTTAGAAAATGAAACCACCTGTGTTTGAAGGGGAGGTGGATCCCTTACAAGCTGAAGCATGACTTCTCCGGATAAAGAAGATCCTAGATGTAATGAACTGCACTGATAAGCAAAGAGTATCTTTCTCTTCCTTTATGTTTCAAAAGGAATCAGAATATTGGGGGAGGCCGGTGAAGAGTAGTGTGAAAAGTACAAGAGAACCAATCACCTGAGAATTTTTAGTGAATAAATTCACTGAAAAATATTCCAGAGACGGCCAGAAACAAGATGGCGTCAGAATTTCTGAAATTATGGCAAGGCCAGATGAATGTGTCCCAATACGACTAGAGGTTCACTCAATTATCCAGGTATGTTGATGCCTTGGTGAAAAGTGAAGTAGAAAGGACAAAAAGGTTCGTGAAGGGCCTGAAATCAGAAATTCGAGACAGATTGATTCCTCTACAACTGAAGAATTATCTCCAAGCTATGGAAAGAGCCTTGGAGGTAGAAATGGATATGCTAGAAGGTCATGAAGACTGGGTGAAGGAATTTCCCAACTCAAAGCGCCCCCGATATCAAAGACCATCAATATCGGTGGCATCAGGATCCACCAGAAGTAAAGGATTTAGGTTTAATACCACCCTTCAAGGAGGAGGATAGGCCAGAGGCAGAGAAACATGGTTGAGGAACAGAGATACTTTCTCGAAAGCACAGCCTACCTCTGTGTCCCACCCCAGAATCTCGGAGGCCCCTTGGTGTCAGAAGTGTAAAACAAATCATTTTGGAGACTGCCTCCAAGATAGGGCTTGCTATAATTGTGGAGGAGTGGGGCATTTAAAGAAAAATTGCCCGGCGAGGCGCGGAAGCCAAGGGAAGAGTAGGGGAAGTGGGAGGCCAGCTATGAGAATGAACCCTCCTAGGGGACCAACCAGTAATTTTATGTCGCCTAGTAATGCTCCACGACCTGTTGCAATTCAATCATCCGTCCAACAGCGACGGGTTTAAGGAAGAACTTTTGCATTGACCCATCTAGAAGCAATGGTCTCGAATGCAGTAGTGGAAGGTATGACCTCCATATCAGGACATATTACTCATGCATTGTTTGATCCTGGAGCTACTCATTCATTCATATATAGTGCTTTTGCTTATAAATTAAATGAAGTATCAGAACCCCTAGGATTTCAGTTGGTTGTATCCACACCCATAGGGGTAAAGATAATAGCTAGTACTAGATATGTGAACCGTGAAGTGATGATTGGAGATATGAAAACATCTATTGATTTGATTAAGCTGGGCGAGATGGAGTTTGTTGCAATATTAGGAATAGACTGGTTATCCGCTTGTGGTGCCCATGTGGATTGTAATGGGAAGAGGATCATCTTTAAAAATGGAAGGAGTTCCGGAATTTATTTTTGAAAGGGTAAATTTAGTCATGATATACCCTACATATTGGCCATTAAAGCCACCAAGTTAATGAGGCAGGGATGTCAAGGATTTCTGGCTTCAGTTTTGGATGCCACTAGAACTGATATCAAAATTGAGACTATTCCAGTTGTGAATGAGTTTCCTGATGTATTCTCAGAAGATTTATCAGGCTTGCCCCCAGATCGGGATGTAGAATTTGCAATAGATGTGATGCCCGGTACTGCCCCAATTTCAAAGGCACCATATCGCATGGCCCCTGCAGAAATGAAGGAACTTAAAACTCAACTACAGGAATTACTAGATAAAGGTTTCATCTGACCAAGTGTATCTCCCTAGGGAGTACCAGTACTGTTTGTTAAGAAGAAGGATGGGAGTATGAGATTATGTGTTGACTATCGGGAATTGAATAAGGCCACTATCAAAAATAATACCCTCTTCCTCCGATTGATGACTTATTTGATCAACTACAAAGGTCTTGTGTATTTTCCAAGATAGACCTTAGGTCGGGGTATCATCAGTTAAAGCTCAAGCCAGAAGATGTGTCTAAATCGGCTTTTAGGATGAGATACAGACATTTTGAATTCTTAGTCATCCTTTTGGACTCACTAATGCCCCATCAGCATTTATGGACCTAATGAATCGAGTGTTCCAACCATATCTTGATCAATTTGTGGTGCTATTTATCGATGATATTTTGATCTATTCAAAAAATAGGGAAGATCATGAGAACCATCTTAAAATTGTCCTCCAAATCTTGAGGGAGAAGCAACTTTATGTTAAATTGAAGAAATGTGAATTTTGGTTGGAACAAGTAGGGTTTCTTGGCCATATTATATACAAGGAGGGAATATCAGTAGATCCAATGAAAATTAAAGCAATCAAAGGCTGGCCTAGACCCACAAATGTTATTGAACTTCGAAGTTTCTTGGGTTAGCTGGATACTACAGAAGATTTCTAGAAGGATTCTCTCTAATTATGGCACTATTGACCCAACTAACTAGAAAGAATAAGATGTTTGTATAGGGGGAGAACAAGATAAGAGCTTCCTGGAGGTTAAAACTAAGCTAACATTTGCTCCTATTCTAACTGTACTTTTGGGGACTGAATGATTTGCCATCTATAGTGATGCGTCAAAATTGAGACTGGGATGTGTGTTAATGCAACATGGGAGAGTTATTGCCTATGCATCTCGACAATTGAAAACTCATGAAAGAAATTACCCCACTCATGATTTGAAATTAGCCGCTGTGATTTTTGCTTTAAAGATCTGGCGACATTATTTGTATGGAGTGTCTTATGAAATTTTTACTGATCATAAAAGTTTGAAGTACATTTTCACACAAAAAGAACTAAATATGAGGCAGAGGAGATGGCTAGAACTAATGAAGGACTTTGATATTACTATCCAATACCACCCTGGTAAGGCCAATGTGGTGGCTGACGCCTTGAGTCGGAAATCAGGAGGCACAGTGGCCACTCTGATAACTCGCCAAATAAGAATATTAAGGGATCTAGAGGAAATGCAAATAGAGATGCGAGTCATTGATTCTTCCAATACTAAGTATCAACTGAATCAAGTAAGCATTCAATTTGATCTATATGACAAAATCAAAGAGGCCCAACAAAGAGATACTCAAATAAGGAAAGTTATGATAAAAGTACAAGAAGAAGAACTCAAGGAGTTTCAATTAGAAGATGATGTACTGAGATATAGACGCAGATTATGTGTGTCGGATGTAACAGAGATCAAAGAAGAAATAATGCAGGAGGCTCATTGTACCCCGTATTCAGCTGATCTAGGGAGCATAAAAATGTATCAGGATCTGCTTCATAACTTCTGGTGGGATGGAATGAAAATGGATATTTCTAATTTTGTCTGCAAGTGTTTTGTCTGTCAACAAGTGAAAGAAGAACATAAGAAAGCCCCAGGATTGCTGGTACCATTACCAATTCCTGAATGGAAATGGTGTCACATTGCCATGGACTTTGTTATTGGAATTCCTCGGACATCCCAAGTACCAGATGCCCTCTGGGTAGTGGTAGACAGACTTACTAAATCTTCCCACTTTCTGCCTATCCGGATCAATTATTCTATGGAAAGACTAGCTCAAGTATATATCCGAGAAATAGTTAAACTACATGGAGTGCCTGAGTCTATTGTGTCAGATCGGGATCCTAGATTTCAATCTAGATTTTGGAGAAACCTGTCCGAAGCCATGGGCACTAAGTTGCAACTCAGTACAGTAGTGCACCCTCAAACAGATGGACAGTCAGAGAGGACCATTCAAATATTGGAAGATATGTTAAGGACTTGTGTATTGGATTTTGAACGAAGTTGGGACAACTATTTACCCTTAGTGGAGTTTGCTTATAATAATAGTTATCAGTCCACCATTGGTATGCCTCCGTTTGAAACATTATATGATAGAAAATATAGATCACCGATCTGTTGGGAGGACTTGGGGATAGAAGGATATTCGGCCCTGACATAATTCAAGAAGCCACTGATAAGATCAAGTTAATTAAGGAAAGGATGGCAGCAGCCCAGAGCAGGCAGAAAGCTTATGCAGACAATCGCCGCAGACCACTGGAATTTGAGGTGGGGGATAAAGTTTTCCTGAAGGTATCTCCAATGAAGGGAGTAAGACGCGCCGGCAATAAAAACAAATTAGCTCCTAGATATGTTAGACCATTTGAAGTATTGGATAGAATTGGACCGGTTGCTTATCGTTTAGCCTTACCTCCTGTTTTAGAAAGCATGCACAATGTATTTCATGTCTCTCAGCTAAGGAAGTATGTACCTGATCCTCATCACATAATCTCCTGTGGACCTCTGCAAATACAAAAAGATATGTCATATACGGAAGAGCCAGTGCAAATCCTAGATCGCAAGGAGAAACGATTGAGAAGCAAAAATATTTCCTTGGTCAAAGTTTTATGGGGAATCAACATATAGAAGAAGCAACTTGGGAACTGGAAGAGGAGATACGGAAGGACTATCCACATTTATTTCAAGGTACGTTAAGTTTCAAGGACGAAACTTCTATAAGGAGGGTAGAATGTAACACTTGCCTTAAATAATCACCTTTTTCCTTAACACTTGAATGCTTTAGGGAGGTGATGTGGAAGTAAGTATTCATGTAAAGATACTTATACTATAAATTATACTATACATATTAGTATGCATGTATTAATATGCATGTATATGAATTAAAATACACACATGCATGTTGACTTTATTACCATACCCCTAAAAGTACACCTAGAGGGGGGGTGAATAGGTGTACGGCTAATCTAATGAACAATAATGTGAAATTTAAAACTAAATTGCAACACACTTAATGTAACCAACGAGTGTAGCCGAATTCCCGGTGAAGGGCTCTGGACTAACTCCTCTTGATTCCTCTGAATAGAGTTGAGGTGCTATATGAAGCTCTCGTGGTTAAACACAAGTGAGGCACACACAAACAAGCCAAGCATATAATATATGAATGAGCAATAAGAAAGATGTAAGGCACAATATAAAAGAGAGAGAGTTAGAGTCAATGGATCAAACGCAAACACCGAGATTTGTTTCGAGATTCGAGCACACAGCTCTACGTCCCCGCCTTCACACAGAAGGATTTCCACTAACTTGTCCACACAGGACTCCCACACAGGGAACCTCCACTGAGGATTTGGGGCAATACAATAACCGGGAGTACACAACTCCTCTCTCAACCGAATACAACCTCTCACTAGAGGCAATGCACCACCAACACAAAATCCACCTCACACAAGAGGGGAAGGCACTTAGCCAATACAAATCAATCAACCTCTCACTAGAGGGATAAGGCACAAATCCACCACTCCAAAATCAACCTCTACACAAGAGGGATAACACAAAGTAGGAGGGTTTACAACTTAGTGATCAAAAGACCAAAACCAATTTTCCCACAAAGATAAAGATCCTATAGATATGATAGCAAGATAGCTGAAATGTGGAAAACAAAGAGTTTGAAAATAAAAAACTCAAAAAAAAACTCTAGGGAAAAACTCTAGATAGAATTGAAAATGAAGATCAGACCAATTCCCAAAGAATTTTCTTTTCAATGATTTTCCAAACCTTTTAAAAAACAAAATAAAGATCAAATCTTTAAGCCAAAAACTCTTTTAAAAATTGCTTTTAAACACTTGAGAATGGGAGAAACTTAGCTCTTAAAAACTTTGATCAAAACCAACTCTCAAATGGGGTATTTATAACCCCCATAAAATTCTGCCCGTTGGCAGCTGACAAGGTCAAAAATGACCTTCCGGTGGACCGGCCAACGGTCAAAATTTGACTGTTGAGCCTGCCGGTCGACCGCCCGGTCGACCGCGCCCAGAACCAGAGAGCAACGGCTCTCTGGTCGGTCGATCGCCCTGTCGACCGGGTCAACCCGAGAGTGGGCTGACTTCAGTCGGTCGACCGCTCGGTCGACCGGCCCAAGGGGCTGGCCTGCGTGCACGTCGGTCGACCGGTCGACCCTGGGTCTGGTCGACCGGCCCGGTCGACCGCTAGAGCCTGGCAGGGCTGATTTTAGAACTTGAAAACTGGTTTTTATTATCCTATTAAATCCCATAAAATCTCTTAAAAAATCACAAAAATTAGTTCTTATATTCTCTTTGAAATACAAACATGTGTAAAAAATTCAATACATATTTCAAACTTTTTGAACCATTTTTGTGACTTAGAAAATTTGCCGAAAACCAAATTCTGTATTTTCCAAAACTAGGATTTTTGAAATGGAAAACCGTTTTGTCCAAAAACTCATCCAAATGCAAAAACATGATATTGAAACAACTTGAAGCATGTTGTATATGAAAATAATCCAATATACATATAAAGATATATATCAATGTTTTTGACAATAAATCCAAAAATACGTTTTGTCAAAATACCAAAGCTCCAAACTCATGAAATAGACTATCAAACTAAGTTTGTTTAAATAGTAGAAGCATAGGTGTATATAGAACAAATCTAATACACATTAAACCATGTAAACTTGTTTTGATACTATCTATTCATGAAAACCAAGATTGGTTAAACCAAAAACCAAAACCAAAACATGAAACTTAAAACAAGTGTGTGTGTTGTGAACTTGAGCATATCACACTATCTAATCTTTACAAATGGATCTAAAACTATAAACTAAACAATGTACCGAAGTCTTTTTGACGAACTCCGTCTTCAAGTTGACTCGATCCAAACGTGATCCACCGAGCTTGACTCCAACGAGTGCTAGATATGAACTTGATGCTCGGGCTCTTGAATCACCATGTGAAAGCTCCAAAACTCCTTTGTTGAAGCTAATCACCTACTAATATCTTGGTTAAGTATCTGAAACTAAACATTATAAGATTATTAGTAAATTATAACTACATGAGTTAATCATCATCAAAACTAGAGTGGAAGGACTCTGGGCCAACAATCTCCCCTTTTTGATGATGACAAAACTCATGGAGTTATATATGCATGGATTAAAGTTAAGCTTCAAGGAAGCTCCCCCTTAACTCATGCATAGCAATAAACATTAAGATATGCAATGAATATTAAACATGAAATGCATAAACATGTATAAAATAATAAAATGAACATGTTCTTGATATCAAATAAATTATTTTTCTTCTCATAAACATGTTCTTAAATACCAATTGAAAATGTAAACTTAACATAAACATGTTCTTTTTAAAAAATGCTTTTGATACCAATAAGACTTTACATAAACATGTTCTTTAAAAAAATGCTCTTGATACCAATAATAAAACTTGATACCAATAATAAAACTTAAAACAAACTCTCTTGATACCAATATATAAACATGCATATAAACTCAAATACTTCTCCCACTTTTTGTCAATCATCAACAAAGGGGTCAAAGAAAACTAATAAAACAAAGTTCTTCCCCTTTTTGTCCGAAACAAAAATACTTAAGGGGTGAAATCAATCATTATGATACCAATAAAAAAAATATATCAATTTAGGGCATCATGATATCAATTAAAAATAAACATATAGGTAAACAAATTGAAAGTAAACCAAGTATAACAAAAATTTTGAGAAATACCAATTGAAAGTAAATAAGGCATTGAAAACCAATCTTGAAGAAACCAATGGAAAATACCAATTGAAGGTACATAAAATATTTTTGAAGAAACCAAACAAAATCTTGATATCAATTGAAAGATGAAAACATATAGAAAATCTTAATACCAATTATAAAAATTAGTACCAAATGAAAAATATTTTACTCTTTTAATACCAATTTGGAAAACATAAACCAAGTGAAGATATGATACAAAATAAAATCAATATTAATTTTTCAATCATTTTTCATCATAAAGTATGGAAGTAGAATACCAAAACCAATTGAAAGGTGAAATATGAATTTTCTTCCCCTTTATGAAATACCAAATAAAATGGTGCATAAGCTTGTATAAGATACCAATTGAAACATAATCCATGAAATATAATAGTCATTTAAGAAATCAAGCTTAGTATAACCAAGATTTGTGCTCAAAGATATAGAGATATAGTAAGCACAAATAAAGCATATATATATGTATGAAAGAATGAATACCAATCGAAATTGATACTATTTGAAGTGTAAGCATATATATATAAAAAAAATATGAGTATACAAAAGAAATGTCAATAGTGATACCAATTGAAAAGAAACAATGATATCAATTGAAACTATAATGAGAATCAAGTGTATAACTCATACTTATTACCACCCATTTCATGCACATGTTTTAAATAGATTTTCAATAATGAGCATAAAAGGCATGGTCGCCCAACCAACCGCCCTTTAATGGGTAGGGGTTTTTCAAAAATAAGTTTGAAAATAGGTTTAGCTTATTTGAAAACTCTACCAAACGAAGAATACGAACTAGTTATATGAAAATCTTGTAAACTAGTACGAAATCCTTCAAGTAAGGAATAAAACAAAAATATATTTCATGAAAAACATGTAGATCACATGATCACCAAACACTCAAAAATCTATATAGCACAAATTGTACTCATGAAAACAAAATCATGAGAAAACATTAAATAAAGTGAGTGTACAAGTGTTATGTGAAACACATCATCATGAAAATATGCAATTAAGCTCAATAAGAAATTCCTTAAAACATGAAAGTTATCAAAATAATTTAATCTTTAAGGCATATGTATGTCTTATACAAACTAAAGAATACATACATATCTAACATAACGATTCCATAAAAGTATATGCATGAAGGCAAGTGGCTCAAGGATGTATATGTATAAGTACTAGTTTGGTCAAAATAGACATATACATGAAGTTAAACATAAACATGAAAAACATGTACAAAATGGGAATACAAGTCAAAACGTATGAATCATCAAAACTAGACTATACTAGTACATCTAATGGGTACAAATAAGCATTCAAGTACAAACATATCATAATCTATTTGTGGCTCACTAGTTATACAAGTATATACCTAAGTTTTAATAAAAACTAACATCTAGACAAGTAATCAAAATATGAAGCATCAAAACAAAACTCATAAACATATATATGATCATTATGTAAATGTATATGCATTATATCTATGATACACGATAGCTAAAACAAATGTGAGAACACAAAGGTATAAGTCCATATTAAACATGGGTGTCTCAAATACTATACATGTATATCACTAATTTAATAAACATGGCATTTAACATACTAATCATGAAACATCAAAACATGCTAAAATAAATAATATGAAAAGCATGTAAACATGAATAAGGAGTAAGAGATCGTTACCAAAACCATGAGGGCAACTTTCCATGTCTCCAAAACAAGGTGGTCCTCCCACTAAACTTTCCTTGAAAGTGATGCATCCAAATTGTCCTCTTTAAGCTCGGAACGCATCCACCTCAAGGTACCATCACTCTCACGTCAAGCGAGAGTCCACACCTACATCAAATAGCATAGGGGTGGATTTTGGTACCCATACTCTTTTGGGTCCATGGGGGTTAGCTCCTTTCCTAACCCAAACAAATTTATTTGCTAAATTTGAATCATGTAACTTATCATAGCAAAATTTAGCAAGGTGGCCCTTACGTACACAATGTGTACAAGTGTACACATGAGCATACATCGTGTTATGTGCATGAACGTGGGAAGCATGTGTATGCCGTGGTTTGTGTGCATACATAGGAGGAACTTGTTTCTTTCGAAACATAGATTCCAAACGTGTGTGGTTCAAAGCACAATGGCTCAAAGTGGAGCCCAACCAATCAACACTCTTCTTAAGCATAGATATATCATTTTCAATTATGGAAGAAGAGGTGCATGCAATAGGTAAGCTAGATGAAGAAGCTACACTAGCATGTCAAACATGCGTGTCTAAATCATTTTTCAAAGAAGCATTTTTCTTTAAACAATCTTCCAATTCTTGTGAAATCAAATCAATTTTGTTTTTCAAAGAAACATTTTCTTTTACAACAAAATTAACTTTTAAAGAAAAAGCCTCATTTTTCTTTAAAACATTTTCACAATCATTTTTGTTTTCAAAATTTTGTTTTCATTTAGGGCAAGTTCAAGTTGATATTTAAGTGAGTCAAGTTCACTTGAAATCTCATCCCTCTCTTGCAAAGCAATCTCAAGTTTAGAAGATAAATATTTATTTT
Organism: Agave tequilana; assembly: GCA_038442645.1. Taxonomy (NCBI): domain Eukaryota; kingdom Viridiplantae; phylum Streptophyta; class Magnoliopsida; order Asparagales; family Asparagaceae; genus Agave; species Agave tequilana. Next base: position 29,426 of record JAVJIF010011175.1, on the reverse strand, counting down.
CTTCTTTTAAACCAAGACAATCCTTTTTCAAAAGTTGGTATTTTGAAATCAAATTTTCACAATTTTTAGCAAGTTCATCATTTAAGGCTTGTGCATCCATACACTCATTGCAATGAGAACTAGTACTAACATCTAATTGAGTGTCCGAGTGTACCTCAAGGGAGTCATTCTCTTGGACCATGAAGCAACGTTCGTCGGACTCGTCTCGACTAGATCTCCTCTTCTTATTGATAAGCGTTGGTAGCTCGGGAGATGTCAAAATGTTCCACACTGCAAAAGCGGAATCATAGTGAGAAAACACATGTAAATATTTTTTTATCAAGGGATGCTCTAAGTGCCTTTAGGGCTTATGCATTGGCCTCTATATGCTTGCTATCACTAAAGTAGGATTCCTTGGTAATGGCAAGGTAAACTTTGTATCCTAGGGCTTTTAAATGATAACTCATCATAACCTTCCATATATCAAGTCTAGAGATATCAAACATGGGAGGGCTATCCATGAGTGCAAACTATATGTGTGCAAATGCAAAGGCAAATGATAGATTAGCAAAACCAAGATCGCATTCCTAGGTGGTTAAACCTAATATCAGGAGCGTAGGCTCTGATACCAATTAAAAGTACACCTAGATGGGGGTGAATAGGTGTACGGCTAATCTAATGAACAATAATGCGGAATTTAAAACTAAATTGGAACACACTTAATGTAACCAACGAGTGTAGCCGAATTCTCGGTGAAGGGCTCTGGACTAACTCCTCTTGATTCCTCTGAATAAGAGTTGAGGAACTATATGAAGCTCTCGTGGTTAAACACAAATGAGGCACACACAAACAAGCCAAGCATATAATATATGAATGAGCAATAAGAAAAGATGCAAGGTACAATATAAAAGAGAGAGAGAGTTAGAGTCAATGGATCAAACACAAACACCGAGATTTGTTTAGAGGTTCGAGCACACAGCTCTACGGTCCCCGCCTTCACACAGAAGGATTTCCATTAACTTGTCCATACAGGACTCCCACACAGGGAACCTCCACTGAGGATTTGGGGCAATACAATAACCGGGAGTACACAACTCCTCTCTCAACTGAATACAACCTCTCACTAGAGGCAATGCACCACCAACACAAAATCCACCTCACACAAGAGGGGAAGTCACTTAGCCAATAAAAATCAATCAACCTCTCACTAGAGGGATAGGGCACAAAGCCACCACTCCAAAATCAACCTCTACACAAGAGGGATAACACAAGTAGGAGGGTTTATAACTTAGTGATCAAAACACCACAAACCAATTTTCCCACAAAGATAAAGATCCCATAAATAGGATAGCAAGATAGCTCAAGTGTGAAAAACAAAGAGTATGAAAATCAAAAACATAAAGAAAAGCTCTAGGGAAAAACTCTAGATAGAATTGAAAATGAAGATCAGACCAATTCTCAAAGAATTTTCTTTTCAATGATTTTTCAACCCTTTTAAAAAACAAAATAAAGATCAAATCTTTAAAGCCAAAAACTCTTTTAAAAAACTTGATTTTAAACACTTGAGAATGGGAGAAATTTAGCTCTTAAAAACTTTGATCAAAACCAACTCTCAAATGGGGTATTTATAACCCCCATAAAATTTTGCCCGTTGGCAGCTGATAAGATAAAAAATGACCTTCCGGTCGACCGGCCGGTCCACCAGCCAACGGTCAAAAATTTGACCGTTGAGCCTGCCGGTCGACCGCGCCCAGAACCAGAGAGCAACGGCTCTCTGGCCGGTCGACCGCCCGGTCAACCGGGTCAACCCGAGAGTGGGCTGACTTCAGTTGGTCGACCGCTCAGTCGACCGGCCCAAGGGGCTGGCCTGCGTGCACGTCCTTGTGCACGTCGGTCGACCGGTCCGGTCGACCGACTCTGGGTCCGGTGGACCGGCCCGATCGACCGCCAGAGCCTGGCAGGGCTGATTTCAGAACTTGAAAACTGGGTTTTTATTATTCTATTAAATCCCATAAAATCTCTAAAAAACCACAAAAATTAGTTCTTATATTCTCTTTGAAATACAAATATTTGTGAAAAAATTCAATACATATTTCAAACTTTTGAACCATTTTTGTGACTTAGAAAATTTGCCGAAAACCAAATTCTGTATTTTTCAAAACTAGAATTTTTGAAATGGAAAACCGTTTTGTCCAAAAACTCATCTAAATACAAAAACATGATATTGAAACAACTTGAAGCATGTTGTATATGGAAATAATCCAATATACATATAAAGATATATATCAATGTTTTTGACAATAAATCTAAAAATACGTTTTGTAAAAATACCATAGCTCCAAACTCATGAAATAGACTATCAAACTAAGTTTGTTTAAATAGTAGAAGCATAGGTGTATGTAAAACAAATCTAATACACATTAAATAATGTAAACTTGTTTTGATACTATCTATTCATGAAAATCAAGATCGGTTAAACAAAAAACCAAAACCAAAACATGAAACTTAAAACAAGTGTGTGTGTGTGAACTTGAGCTTATCTCACTATCTAATCTTTACAAATGGATCTAAAACTATAAACTAAACAATGTACTGAAGTCTTCTTGACAAACTCCGTCTTCAAGTCGACTCGATCCAAACATGATACACCGAGCTTGACTCCAACGAGTGCTAGATATGAACTTGACGCTCGGGCTCTTGAATCACCATGTGAAAGCTCCAAAATTCCTTTGTTGAAACTAATCACCTACTAATATCTTGGTTAAGTATCTGAAACTAAACATTACAAGATTATTAGTAAACTATAACTACATGAGTTAATCATCATCAAAACTAGAGTGGAAGGCCTCTGGGCCACAACCCCACCATACTTGTGGGTACAAGTATCTCATGAAGGGGGAGGGATGGAACCTTGCTTATAGGGTAAGGTATAGGTGTAGGGAGATGGTGTTGGGGGGCACTTGTCATGATATCCTTGAAGGGAAGGAGTATAAATAGGAGGGAAATGAAGAGAAAATTTTATTTGCAACACCCTCTCTCTCTCTCTCTCTCTCTCTCTTCATTCTCCAACTCCAAAACCCTCTTCTTTCTTCTCCCTTTTGCAGCCGGCCAAGGACAATAGCCAGCAGCCATATTTTCCCCTCCATTTTCTCCTCTTACTCATTTACTCTCTCCCTCTTATTCACTCACAAAACTTTCCTTACTTTCTTTATACAAGAAAAGGTTTTCCTTTACCTATTTTCCCTCCTCCAAAGACCTAATAGAACAAGGTAAAGTGGTGATCTAACATCACCTTAAAAGAAAATTCTTGAAGATAAGGTTGATCTAGGATAACGAGTTAGGAGGGTGATATTGGTTGAAAGGTAAGCAAATCCTTAAGATTTCTACCCCTCTTACAGTCTTTTAACTAAAAACTAATAATGATGTTATTGTGGCCTTGTAGACTCCAATATAGCGGGAGACCAAGCTTGATAAGGAGATACTTTCTTCAAGGGTGAGTAGAACATCCGAACCCTAGTAACATAGTAGGTAGAGTAAAACTTGAAATGAAATAGGAAATTGCTAAGTTACAATGAACGATGATTCTTGTGCATGGTTTATATGCTTATGTGTATATTATAAACAATCCTGTGGTGTTATGTTGTTGTATTCTCATGAACGCTTACATGGGTGCATGATCGACACGTTATTGTGTGTGTGCATAGTAGTCAAATACATGCCTCTTAAAAAGAAATAGTTTTATGAATGAACATCATACTTGACTTCATACATATATTTGGCTACACATATATTGGAATGATATAATATGTTGATTATCTTGAAAAGACTTATATATTGTTAATTTAATAAGTGGTTACTCATACATGTCAATGTCTTTCATAATATTGGCATCATGTAAAGTAGAAATCATGAGAATCCTTTATGTTGGCATTGTCTTATGAATCCTTACATGTGGTTATTACATGAAGGATATGATTATTGCATGTTTGGAGGAAGAGACCTGGTTGAACCGGAGGTGATCGAAGGGGAGAATATTACGGAGGAAGGGACCGGGTTGAACTGGAGGTGATCGAAGGGGAGAATATTACGTTGAATAACGTATCGGAGGAAGGGACCGGGTTGAACAGGAGGTGATCGAAGAGGAGATTATATTTTATGTTGAACATGTATGTTATAATATGGTTAAGATAGAAATTGCATGTTAAACTATATAAAAATCTTAAAACTAGACTCTGTAATAATCGACTTATCCAGGCAAATTTTACAGGGTTAGTCGACTAGCCCTTGGGCTAAGTCGATTATAGATGAGAAAAATGGGTATGCAAGTCTCAGGAAAACACTCTTAGTCGATCATATATAATAGGTTAGTCGACCAGCCTCAGTTACAGGAAATAAACAGAGAGTGAACATCTTCTTTTAATCATGATTAGTCGACTATAGTTGGCCTGTAACTCGACTAGTGTATAGAGTAGTCGACTACACCAGAAAGGGTAGTCGACTAAAATTGGTTATAAGTAACAAAAAAGAGCATATATCTTTTTGATCCAGACTTAGTCGACTATAGTTGGCTTGTAAGTCAACTAGTATCAAGTATAGTCGACTATACCAGATAGAGTAGTCGACTAGGTAAGTCAAAGACAGCCCACAGAGAGTTAATATCTTTTGAATAAGACCCCAGTCAACTATAACTTCATATAAGTCAACTTAAGGTAGTATTAGTCGACTACAGGTATGGGCAAGTCGACTATCAGGACCTGTTACTGTGTTTTGGTCAGGATTCTAGTAAATACCCAAAATGTGAAAAAATAGTATCAATTACAATTATTATCCTGGTGATGAAATTTCAAATAAACCTACATAATGGACATGCATATAAATACTATTTTACTCACTGAGTTGTCGAGCTCACTCTGTTCTCATTATCACCTTCAGGTTTGGATAAAGGTAAGGGACCCGCTTAATGGCAACACATGCGGGATAGGTGTCAACGGAGACATTTTTTACCCTTTTAGCATGTTCTTGTGATATGTATATTATTTTAGAAAACTATGCAAAACTTCTACTTGGATGTTTGCCATGAACCTATAAATATTGAAATGCTTGGTGCTTGACTCAAATCCTATATAATATTGTGATATTTTATATAATAGTAATGTATTAGACTATGTTTTCTACTGAGTCGTCAGATAAATGTTTCGGAAATATGCTAAATTATATTAAGATCATATATGCATATAAAGTGGAAAATGATGTAAAGTATGAAGCAGGCCGATGTTAGCCGAATTGAAGTGTTGTATCTTGATAGGTTCCACGCTTGGATTAAGGATAATCTTTGATGATTGTAATCTGAATGGAAGTTTATAAGACTAGGACCGTTACACTAATAGTCTAGCACAAAACAACAAGATTAAATCATCATAATACTACCTACACCAATGCCCTAATTATTGAGAATTAGTTCATAATAGAAAGATACAAAATATGAAAATAAATGTGAACTTTAATGCTTGTGATTTATACATATTTTATACCACTTTTATACCTATTATTTGCCACATTTAATTTTTGTATTGGTATTTTTGTTTATATTTGTAGAACTTAGGCCAAGAGCACGATTTACACAAAAGAAAGAGAAAAAGAATTTTATCAATATATCAAAAGAAATTTACAAAGAGGTAGATGCATAACCAGAGACTTAGTGGAAAAATGCATATGCCAACATAGTCTGGTCTGTTTGGTTGTCGTAACTGGCCGTAATTCGTAGTTGTAATTGGTAAAGTCTTTTACAATTGTAAATGAGTTGCATGTATATAAATTTTACAGTGTTTGGTTGGTAATATAAAATTGTAAAGTGGGAAAGTGTATTGTACTTTACGGTGTTTAGTTGTAATAATGTATAAGTCGTAAGTGAAAAAGTGACCACAAAATTAACTATTTGGTGATTTTAAAAGTTTTAATACTGCAAATAAATATTAAAAAAGTTAAATATTAAAAAAAATATTACAAATTTGTATGACCACAAATTAACTGTAATTGAGCTGTAAGTGAGTGGTAACTGGGTTGCAAGTGAGTGTTAGTTGAGTTACGTAAGTCTTTTACGAATTACGGTCTAAACAAACGCCGTAGTTGTAACTGGGTAGTAAGTCATTTACGAATTACGGAGTTTTACGCGAAACAAACGGCCCCGATGAGACGAAGATGCTACAAAATCTGGAGTTGAAAAGCCCTAGTGAAATGGCTAACTAGCCACTGACTACGGTTATGCAGCCATAGAATAGTCAATAGAGCGCCAACACAGAGTTCTAATATTTTGATTTTGACATGGGCCAAGAGTCAAGTGGTTCAGAAGCCAGGCATTTAGCAATGGGCCTTTATTGTAGGCCGTTGGGAAGACAATGGTAAGGACCTATCAATAAGATGCAATGAAGAATTAACTCTTTCTTGAAAAGGCACAATGCCTTGTATGAAAAATCATATGAGAACTGACGTACACTGAAGCCAGAAAATGATTAGTTTCTAACCTCTGAGTATTCTAATTTACAAGAATAGAGATTATCCAATGTTTCTAGTGCACCTGATAATTTTCCTGCAGGAGATATCTTGGAATCTATCAAAAATAGATAACTCTGAAATATTAGTGATGAAAATTCCACTATATATAGATTTCTTTTTGCAAGTATGAAAGTAGTTTCTCATTAGTAGCTAGTATACAAGAGTGTGTTTGCATACAGGTGAAAAATGAAACTATGCAAAAAGAACTGATGTGGCAATAATATTTTATCTTATCATAATATTCGAAGACAAATTTTTTCTCTCCTTTCAATAGCAACTTTAAATTTTTACAGCCAAGTGAAAAGTGTAAGATATCCTATGAATGCAAGACACTCACACTTAAGCAAACATTAAAAGTAACTGAAAGTTCAACCCATGAATTATCAAACAACTCCTAATGAAAAAAGAAAGAAAGAATTAAATGAAAACTTTAAAATATTAAATTAAAAAGAAGTTGAAAAGGGAAATTCACTCGTTATCAACACAATTCTGAATTTGTGAAACTGGCTCCGCACCAAAATTTCGGCTGGGTGGCTGACTTATTTTAGCAACTGATGGCATAATTTTTCTGGGATTTCATATAGAATTAGAGAATAACTATTAGGTCTCTAAACATCTCTATAGCTTATAAAGAACGACAAATCTTTGTAAATATATCTCTCTCTTGGATTTAAATCCTTTAAATAAAGTTTCAATTTCTGATTTTGTCCATTTGATTTCTGAGTTAGAGGAGAAGAACAGCAAGGAGACATCCCTAAGAGCTTCTATATTAGTTTCTTCTTCCCTAACTTTTTTTATTTACTTTTGCATGATGAATTCTACTTTTATTTTCTTGCCTTATACTTTAATAATTATGAACTAATTTTATCTAGTAGGGCATTGATGTAAGTAAATATTATCATGATACAAATTAGTGCTTAGGGCTAGTATTATGATTCTGGATTCATGTTAAGTTCTTAATTTCATTAATAATTGATGGTCATAATTATTTACATAACTAAATTAGCTAAATTAGAGATTGAGAAGAGATAATTTAGTATAGCACCATAGAATAAGGAACTACAAAAGTTAAGACAAAAAACTTGTGGAATTTTATATATTGATCCACCTGCTTAATGCTTCTTTTAATTTGTAAATCTACTAGATCGAGAGATTATAGGTTATTGTATTAGAGGTTTGAATTGATATTGCTCGATAGAGAAAATTAATTAAAAGGGACCTTAAATTATTAAGGTGCGTAGATGATTTGCTAATACTAACACTTATTCTATATCTAATTTTATCTACCGAAATCAATTGTTCTAACTTATTTCTCATAAAAGTAACTTGCTTTAGTTATAAGTAACTTTTTCTTGCTTAATTTTCACAAAGAATCATTTTTTTCATAAATATAGGAATGATTAGTTGGTACTTGATACTTTCAATCCTCGTGAGATGATATTCTACTCAATACTTTATTACCTGTTAAATGATTAGTGCACTTGCCAATTCGCAACATCAAGTTTTTAGTGCTGTTACCAGGGATTGTTTGTTTTTATGAATATCAATGATATTTAATACTTGTTCTAATTGAATTTAGTTGAAGATATTACATCTTTATTTTCTTTAGTGCAGGCTGCAAAAATCCTAACCTCAGATGAAAAAAAAAGCCCGCTGGGCAGCCGAGCTTTGATAAAGATTGTCACGCTCCGCTTCTCAAAAACGCTGGAGCGGAGACGCGACGAGAGTTGGCGACATATATACATGAGGAAAATATCCCAGGTATACACGCTAAGACTTTTGTAACTGGAACAAGCTAACTGAAACAACTATGATGAATATCACTGCCATATGACATATAAAATTTCATGCATGATTAAATTATTCTATGAATGATCGAATAGAATAAATACTGAGCCCAATAAATAGATAATCAAAGAAATCAATAGAATAAGAAAAAACTAAAAATGTACCAAGACTGTGTGATCAAGTAAAGAGAACTCTGTGCTCTTCATAATGCATGAAATCCTCTCCAAATACCTGATTAACAAAATCAAATACCCCTAGACCTGGATATATAAATCAAGGGACTCAGAAAACTCCCAATGAGTGTGTAAAATGAGAGAATGACTTCACATATAAATAATATAAAAATGACGAGTGATTGAATCAAACCTGCACAGAAAATATAGAAGTTTAGAACGGTGTTAGGTCTTCAATACTACTGTGTAGCTTAAGGCTAATGGGTCATGATCCACAGGGAGGGACAGCGATGAAAGCGTTATGTAAGTCTTCTTCCTAAGTTACTACACCGGTTACAAATCTTCTTTATTTTAAAAGGAAAAAAAGAAACACTAAAATTAATGGAAAGTGGAAGGTAGAAGAAGAAGAAGATGGTGTTGATGTTTTGATTACAAGGGAAACTAAGTTAAAAGGAAAGAAAATAAAAAGAGAAGAAAGAACATACCTTGGAGTAATTAAAATAAATCAAGTGATTATTAAGTTGAGTAATGATGAAGAGAAGTGGGATAGTTTTATTGGCTGTCACTCTCAATGTAACTATCTTTAAAGAAGATTATATTTATTGTCACTCTAAATATAATTCTTCCTCTCTTTTCTATTATGAAACTCTCCATAATCTAAGCTATAAAGAAGGCATGATTAAAAAAAAGGCACAAAAACAGATGAAAGTAAATAAGCAATTAAAGCAAGTAAATTAAAAAAAGGTAAATTAAAAAGACAGAAAACATTTATTGAGCTATCGCTATTAATTACAAGCACTCCGTCTTCTCTTTACAATTATTTCTCTTAAATTGAAAAATATAATGAACATTTGAAAAAGAAAACTAAAGAAAACCCTGGTATTTGATCTCTTCTTTGAGATACCCTTTTCTCTATGTTTTACCTTTCTATTTATAATAGAAATAGTAGATAGACTCCTAATAGAAGTTATGTAACCGTCAAGAGATAATTTTCAGAACTTGAATTTAAACTTTAAATATTAAGATAAAATCCAATCTCTTAACTTGGAGAGCAAGATATTATCAATTTCTGAATTTGGTTCTCCCCTTATCTCCAAACATGATTTGATTTATCTAAAATTTTATGTGAAAATTCAATTCTAAAATAGTTTGCAGGTAGTCAGTGTGTTTTACTGAATATGACTCAATAAATAATAATTGAAAATAGTGGTCAACATAAGAATATAGCACTTTACGTTCTCTTTTTGGAGCATCTTGAATCATCATTGTAGGAGCCGGAAAATTTGGTGGTCGGAGAAAGTGGTTTTAGCTGTAAAAGATTTCCTTGATTCAAGCGAAACGATTACAACCAAAAGAACTACTCTTCCCTCTTTCCAGTTACAAGGGAGGGAGGATGTCTGAATCTTCCCTTTGTTTAAGGCTGGGTTCTTCGTGTGGCGATGGAGAGTGAATCTTGTTCTCCGTTGACCAGATGACCGTCCTGGACCGTCGGGGGTCTTCTCTTCGGTCGGTAGAAAGAGTAACTCAGCTCAGTCTACCAAAACTCTCAAAGAGGAGGTAGGCGAAGAGCGGCTAGTACTCAGTAAGCTCGCTGAAGGTTTTTCTCTCTCTCTGTCGTTGATCTCTCCTTTGATTGTCGTCCTTTTTCCTTCTTGTCGTCATCGTCCCTTCCTTCCATAGTGACGGGACTATTTATAGGGTTTTTAGGGGGTGATCGTGCCCCTGAAAACGCTCCACAATGAGGGGCCACTTCCTGCTACATGTGCGGTGACTGGCCCCTTATTTCGGGTAGTTGCAACTGAGACGCGGGCTTCGGGCCGACGCGCCTTGTTGCTGAGACGCGGGCTTCGGACCAACGCGCCTTGTTGCTGAGACGCGGGGCTTCGGGCCGACGCGCCTTGTTGCTGAGACGCGGGCTTCGGGCCGACGCGCCTTGTTGCTGAGACGCGGGGCTTCGGGCCGACGCGCCTTGTTGCTGAGACGCGGGCTTCGGGCCGACGCGCCTTGTTGCTGAGACGCGGGGCTTCGGGCCGACGCGCCTTGTTGCTGAGACGCGGGCTTCGGGCCGACGCGCCTTGTTGCTGAGACGCGGGGCTTCGGGCCGACGCGCCTTGTTTGCTGAGACGCGGGGCTTCGGGCCACGCGCCTTGTTGCTGGAACTCTGCTTTCTTAGTAGCTTGTCTGTTGGATATTTTTAGACAGCCTACAGAACCCCCTCCAAAGTTTTCGACATTCCGCAGTTAAATGGGACGGATTTCGGAATACTTTGGATTTTAGCCCGTTCGCCTTTATGATTGGACTATTAATGCTCCGGGTTTGATCTTATCTGGAGTTGGCCTTTGTGAGTGTACTGTTGAACTCTTTGAAGCTCCCAGAGTCGATCATGTTGAGTGTTTAGATGCACAGTCTAAACCTCTCCGATTGCTTTTAGTCTGTCATTGGCGCGCTTTAAGCCAGGAGTGGTTGGTCGTCTGCTTGCGTCAGTGTACTGTTGAACTGATTTTGCAGAAGCAGGAGGCCAAACGCAGGTTCTTTTTCAAAAAGCAGAGATGGTACTGCTGTAAAGGCGCGATTTCTGTAATCGTGCGTCCTTTGGCACTGGAGACGCGACTGATTTTCAGAAGGTAGACGCGATATTTGGCCAGACTGAAAGGACGCGAATTTCTTAGAGAGACGCAACCTTCCAAATGCATTCATGGAGAGGCTGACGTGGCATGTCCATCGAGGAGGTGCGTTCTTTGGGCGCGAATTCTGTGCCATGTCATGATTACGCCGCCAGCTGGCCTAGGGAACCGGCGAAATTTCGCCTTTTGGCGCGCGGATTTCCTGGTTCATTAAATGAACTGCTCCACGTGTCGACTGCTGACTCGTGGCGGGGTTGCGACGCATGATCTTCTCCATTCAGAAACGATTTGGTTACACGCGTCAAGCGGTGACTCGCTGCAGCGTCTACCGGGCCACGCGCCGCGTATCTTCGCGAATCCCTGTGCCCATAAAAGGCAACAGTTGGAGAGATGCATCCTCTTCTCTGAACGTACTTGCTGAGAAAAAAGAAAGAATTTCCTTCTCTGTTCATCTTCGAACTCGCTCGGATTTTTGAACTTTTAATGGCCCCCAAGATGAAACCGAGTGCATCGTCCTCAAGGGCGACCGTCGCCGAGGCTGAGAGAGACGCTTCCTCTGCGCAGGAGGCTGTTTTCCGAGGTAAAATGCCTCTTCGGCGTGGGTTTCGCCATTAAAATAAGTTCATAGAACCCTAAGAACCCTTAACACAGAATCGTGTTTGATTCTCGGACGCAGTCCTTGAGATGATAACCGGGGCGCAGGTTTGATGACCTGGCGTCGTTAAACTCTGCGTTTCGGATCTTTCACTTAGGAAATCTCTAGTTGTGAAGGATTCGAACGCGGTCTTGGTTTGCAGGACGCGGACTTGATCCTTGCGTTCTGCGCCATCAGCTGCCGATTTTGATGAATCTGGCGTCTGAGTCCAAGTACTTAGAGAAATTCGCAAGTCTTGGTTTGCAAAACGCGGACTCGATCCTTGCGTTTTGTGCCACTTGACGCGGATTTGCAGGTCTGGACGCGGGTTTGATAACTTCTGCGTCCCGTATCTCTTCTGCGTTTGGGTTATGAACACTTAGCATTTTTCAGCATTTCTTCTTGCTTTTAATGAAGTATCTGATTGTGTCCTTTTCTTTCGCAGTGCGACATGTTTCTGGCCCACTCGTCAAGACGCGCCATTTTGGACATGTAGGTGGTGCTGACCAGAGCTTGACCTTCGTGCAAAGAATGAGTGTCCCATTGACTGCTGACCAGTCGCCGGATCGCAGGGAGAGGCTCTCTAATGTTGACAGGAGAACCTTTCGGGCGCTTATGACCGATGCAGCATTCACAACGGATGCTCGCGTTCCGCTGGAGAAGCCTGCCTTCTTCTTTGGAGATCGCATTCATGATGACGGCCGTCGTGTGTCTGAAGGAACTTACAAATGGCTCCGTCAGATAGGGGATGGACGATTGTTTCTTCCGGATATGGAGAGGATGTTCCCGTTGTTCTACTTCCAACACATGTCCATCCCTCGGAAGATGGAATGGGACATTTCCCAATCTGTCCCTGAAATCACCCTTGGAGACTTTGGCTTCCAGAGGGTAAACCGCCATGATAGTCATGACAGGTCAACCGTCGGCCTATTCCCCGCGTCGCGCAAATCCAATATTCCGGTCGGGGAGATACCACAGCTTGCTGCTACCTTCCTTAACTCGTTTATGGAAGTGGAGGGTGACTATCCTACCGAGTTCCGTGCGCATGGGTGGATCCATTCTACGGGGAATATTTGGTGGAGCAGGATGGTGGGTTTTGTCCTCACCGATCTTAAAGAGCTGCTAGAGCATGTGGGACTATACCCGGCGATCAGGGCCGTACAGTGGGGTATCCCACCGAGCTCTCACAATTTCTTCGGAGTCCTGGAGCGATATAACTCTCTGACGGGGACATTCTTCACCCCGGTTGGAGAGATGGGCCTGGCACTGCACGAGCTGCATGAGGTCTCGGGGCTGGCATCAGGGGACATTCCTTATGAGGAATATGTCCCTACCACTAAGGAGCTCCACATTTTGGAAAAAGAGTTTCCCGCAATATATGAGACCTACTGGGAGGTGATGTGCCACTTCCACATCTGCGGCCAGATAACTACCTGGAGATCAGGAGGAGTCAAGCAGTTGTCTTGGGCTAGTTATCTGTTCAACAATGTTAGCAATAAAGACCTCCCGATAACCCGACTGGCTGCCAGCTCTGATAGGGAAATCGAAGACAGGATTGATCAGGCTCCGAACAGCTTCTACACCACGGAGTCGAACGAGGACGGTTTCGACCCAGACTTGGTTTTTGAAAGCTTTCACCATCAAGCCCGGACTCCCATCTCTAGTCGAGCACTGTTGGCGGGCTTCTTGATGCTGTGGTTGAAGCGTTGTGTGGTGCCCACACTGCCACACGAAGTTATTGTTGCCGACGTGGTGTACCCGGCGGTGCTCCTGGCTCATGGCAGCCCCATAGCTCTTCTTCCGGCTGTGGTGGCCGGTATTCAGAGTGGGCTACGGGCGTTAGCCAAGAATTTCTGCGAGCCCCCGAAGACTGTTGACCCCCATGGAAAGCCATATGTCGACTCAGAGGGGAATCCGAAGGTGAAGCGCCCTAACCCTCGGGTTGAGCTGCCTTATACGTACCTCATGGCTTGGTACGTGATGCATTGCCCTTCTTTGATGACGGCGGCGCGTGGGGGCACGGTTCGTATCCCATTTGTGCAGCGGCTGGAACGTTCGGAGTGGCGTGACACCTACCTGTATTATATTAGGAAGTGTCTTTCCTGCGCCACGAACTACCAGCTCAACCGCTGCTTCCCAGACGTTCCTGGTGCGGCTTTCGGGGAGTTGTTCGCTGATATCGCTGGTCGGGATGACTTCACACAACTGCCTGCGGGAATCTTCTGGTGGTTGATCAACATCCGGCCGGGATATGTGATGTTCCGGCAAGGGACTTCCTGCACCATCGAGCCATACATGCCGAACCGTTTTGCCCGACACGACAGTTTGGCTACGATCAACTCTATGTCGGGAACCCCAATGCTCGGCTCGCCTTCGAAGGGAACCTGTTCGAGGGTGCTCGGGCTTGGTATTACAGTGTGGCTGGAGGGACGGGAGCAACATTTCCGTCTACCCAACGAGACGCCCAAGTGCCGCACGAGCTTCAGCTTCTGCGCTTGGTACTTCCAAGCCAGCCAGGCACCAGACCTTGTTCGGAGTCTTCATGCCTTGAGAGCATCAATGCACATCTCGAGGCCAGGTCAGAGTCCGGTAAACGTTCGAAGCTTATCGACCAGTATCTGAAGGCTTATAAGGAGGTCAAGAGACGGTCGAGGAAGGAGCCACAAGCAGCGAGGGCGGAGCCGCGACCGGCAAGGGCAGAGCCTCGAACGACAAGGGCTGAGCCACCAGCCACGAGGGAGGAGCCGCGGGCAAGGAGGTCTAAGCAGTTGGCGAGCAAGCGTAGTCGACGCTCTGCTTCTATTGCTGAGCCTGCCCCAAAGAAGGTTCGGAGGGACTTAACAGCTGAGGTCTCCCAATTCGGAGATATCTCTGCTGGAGTTGAGGCTCCTCCTGAAGACATCCCTGTTAGGGTTGAGGAGCCATCGGAAGATGAAGATTTCCCCACCCTAGTCCGTGCTCCTAGGTCGCGCAGTAAGACCGTGGAGGAAGGGGAGCTTGTTGACGAGTCCACCGCCGCCGAAGATGACGAGTCAGTGGAGGTTGACATAATGACTGGAGGGGATGTTGAGATTGTAGGCATCTCAGTTCAACCCGAGCCTTCTTCTGCTCATGATGTGAGGGACGAGGCACGGCAGCCGGGTCTCCTAGCATCTTCATTTCCAGTCTTAGGGCAGTCGACCCTAGTCCTACCACTGGGTTAATTGGAGGTAAGGCTCCTGTTGCGGAGCTTCCTCGCGTTGCGCTGTCGTCTTCTTCGATATCGGGGGAAAGCGCCTTTGAAGACGAGACCGACTATGGCGATGAACCCGCTCTTCCTGATCAGAGCAAATTCTTCCACATCTCGGAGGAGGAAATATATGGGGGCGAGCCATCGACTGCACCATCGCTGGCGATTATCCCTACTGAAGGTACTCTTCCCATCTTCTGTCTAATTTTCTCTTTGCATATTGAAGAGGATGTTTTATCATTCTTCTTTCACACGCTGCAGGGCCAGCCGGAGACGCCGACGCTACAACCTCTTCGCGTGTTGAGGAGATGGTGAAAGAGTTGACCCAGCCTGAGAGGATTGAGGTCTCGGCTGCTGAGATACCCTCAAAGGGGGCAGCTGTTGAGATCGGGGAGCCTTCCACTCTGCCAGAAGAGGAAGGAACCACTGAGGCTGAGGAGGCTCTCACTCTGCCGGGCGAGGAGGTTACTGCTGAAGCGGGGGAGACTTCCATTCCGCAGGATTTGACGTCTCTGGACCTCCAACCTGGTAAGGCAGCTCTGATGCTTTAAATGTTTCGCTTTTCTACCATTGTGGCTAACATCGCGATAACTTGCAGAGAGGACCGAGGGGGTTCAGGTGGAGGGTCCGATGGTTGGCACCCTTTCAGAAGGCCATACAGCTCAGGTCTCGGTGGAGGTTTCTGAGGAGGTCGTGCTTACCACTCCCTCATTGATCGTGGAGGCTCCTGCAGAGGTAGTACCTCCGGAAGTGTCAGCGGCCGGTCTAGCTCTTGCCGTCTCGACGGCCAGCACGACTCTTGTGCGAGAAGATCCGCCTTATATCCCCTGTCCTGTGACAGAAAAGGGGTCGGGAAGCTTCCTAGGTGGTGAAGGCATGGGGGAACTGGCACGTCAGATGGTGCAGCAATTCTTCGCTTCGATGGGATCATGTATTGATCTCATCTTACGTGGAAACAGCTCGTTCCAATTTGCCCAGACGCTTCTTAAAAATCTGGCCGTGAACGTTGAATTAACCGGAGGCCCTTCACTTGCCAAGGCGTGTCTGCAGGTGGTAGAGCAACTGGGAGGCTACCTGCAGGAGCTGGAGTCCTTGGAAGATACTGGCTCTTTTAGTGAGGCCCAGGCCACCCTGACTAGGCTCCTAGCTACTCAAGAACAAGAGCGACAGGAGGCGGAGGCACAAATTGCTGCAGAGGCCCGCAGCCTTGAATATTCCAGGCTGAATGTCAAAGACTAACTGCCAATTCAAGGAATCCGAGCTTACCATGCAGAGCACTGAGCAAGTCATCATCAGTGCTCGTGACACCATTGCCAAGGCTCGGGACACCATTGCCAAGGCGGAAGCTGTGCTTGCGTTCAATGAGAAGAAGCTCGTTACCATCAAAGAGGAGCTTGAGGAGCAACAAGCTGCTAAGGCGCGAGCTGAAGAGAGTCTGTCTCTACACTCTTCCAGGGTGGAATCTCTGCGAGCGCAGCTGGCTGCAAAACCCTTCCTATCTGAAGAGGAGCTGCGGGTCCAAGCCATGGTGGAGGCTGAGAAGGCGCGTCAGATCAAGATGCATCATCTCAGGGAACAAATCCGTTCCTTGGCGAGCCAGGACGTTTAGCCTTCTTTTCTTTTTCCCCTCTCTTTTTTTTTTTGTAAAGAAGAGGACACTCTGCTCACCAAGAGTGTTTGTATCTACTTTTATCATTTTTGAAATAAAAGTATGAAAAATTTTTATCCCCTTCTTCTTTGCGTTGCTGTGGATGAATCCACCTGGCTGTGAATGCTAGACTTAGGTAAGACTAAGTTCTTTCAATGAGACGCGGCGTCGGCTCTAAGTCTTCTTGATGAGACGCAGCATAGACGCAGCATAGAGTGAAAACGCGGCCTCCGAACGCAGCGTCAATCACAGGGTGAGACGCGGTTCTTAGTTCATGAGAACTTAGGCAGGACTAAGTCCTTTTGACAAGACGCAGCATCAATCCATAGGGAGACGCGGCCATCATTGTTTCATGAGACGCGGCATTCATTCAGGGAGACGCGGCTCTGAATAACGCGGATCTGCTTCTGCGAAGAAGGAAGCGGATCAGGCAGACGCGGGAGACGCAGCCATTCCTTTTGACAAGGCGCAGCATCAATCATAGGGAGACGCGGCCATCATTGTTTCATGAGACGCGGCATTCATTCAGGGAGACGCGGCTCTGAATAACGCGGATCTGCTTCTGCGAAGAAGGAAGCGGATCAGGCAGACGCGGGAGACGCAGCTTGTGCCTTTCCCTTAATTCAAAAATGATTAAGTGCTCTCTGAGGGGACGCGACTTTGACTCGCGCGGGCATCTTTCTGGGACGCGGATGTGTGGATAGTTCTTCAATCCGCGTCTGGGTGTAAACTCCCAGGCGTTACATACAGCCTGTCATAGGGATTTGGTGTGATCTTTAAATATCAGATGCGGATTTTCCGCTTTGTTTCCCGAAGCAGTTGTCCACGCGTCGGCTGCTGATTGGGCTTGAGTATTGATTCTCTTAAACGAGAAACCAGTGCGGGCGGTTGGAGATCAGCGCCAGCGGCGGTTCTCGAAGCAGCGTTACACGCGTCCGGCCCTTATTGGATCTTGGCAGTTGTGCAGTTATTAATGCCGGCGGTTCAGATTACGGGGCCATTAATCGCTATTATCAGGAGTTGCCTATAAATAGGGCGCCTCTTCTCCCTTCAATCCTGCCTTTGGACTATTTTGTTTTTTGAAAGAGAGAGCGCTTTGAGAACCTTCATCTTCCTCAGCGAATTGTCTCCATGGATGAGAAGGCTCTGAAGATGACCCAGGGCTTTTAAGCTCCTGTTTGGTCTCTTTAGGAGAAAACAACTCTTTGCCTTGTGACCGCGTTTGCGTCCTGGTGCAGAGAGTACAACTCTTGATAGAGGTCTCCACGGGTATGCCGTTCGTTTCACCATGACATTTTAGATTTACCATGGCCTGTACCTTGGCTTCATGTCATCTGGACCCCCTCATGAAGTCTGCATTGGTGCACTCCTTCTGGATTTGTACCATAGACCTGAACTTCTCCGGACGCGCGTGCAGGAATCTTTGGCACTTGGCGTTGGCGCGTTTTATGGCTTATGCCTTAGCGCGTTTCATGGCCAATGCCTTGGACGAATTCCAAAAAAGGTTTCAGACCCGCACCTTGCAACTCCTGTTCATGGAGATGGCAATTTTCGGCGTCTGTGCCTTTTCGGGCGTTTGTGCTCTTTGACCTAGGCGCAGAATGGGACCGCGCTTTTTGATTCGCGTTTGTCTCTGCTGACGCAACAGTTTGGCTTGCTGCGCGTGTCATTCCTGCGTCTTGGCAGACTGCATGGATCATTCCCGCGTTTGGCTGACTGCGTGGATCATTCCCGCGTTCGCCTCTGCTGACTTAGTTTTTCTCTGTTTACACTAAGTTGCAGATTGTTCTTATTCTCTCTTTTGTTCCTTGCAGGTTTGCTGGGCCTTTGGAGAGTCACTTCGGTCGGCGAACTCGTTCAATGTTCACCTATGAGAGAATATATTATGGTCCTCGTCACCTATAAGAGAGTATATTACATCTCTGACGAGGACCCAACCCTCGCCAAGGTCTCTTCAGATCTGGTGCAAGAGACGGATAGGCTGAGTATCGGCGAGGGTGGTCCGGCGGTTACGGTGGCGGATGAGATCCTCTTCCTCTCCCTACCCCAGAAGTGACATCAAGGACATTCCGTTGGATGGCCTGCTGGGGAAAGGGATGGTGATGAATGCAGGACTCTCTCTGCTGCCGCTGGACCTAGTGGAGGGTAGCATCCTTTGTGATGACTCCGAAACTTCCTCTCTCACCCCAAGAGTGACTCCATGTTTGTTGGATGGTCTACTAGGAAAGAGACGCGCCTGAAGACGAAGGGTTGCAGACCTTCTGTTGCCACCGGACCTCAAGAACACCATTGCTCTTGGCTTGGTCAGCTAGGGCGCTTTCGAAGTTGGCGTCATGCATCAAAGTGCAACCGTTCCAACAGTCGCCACTTCTTCAGACATCATGCACTTAGGATCAGATGCGGCTTCAAGGAGTGAGTACGGCCTCAGAGAGAGAGAGGGACTTCTTTGTACTCCTTAATTGTAACACTCAATCTTATTGTATAAGAGAGCGTTTTGTATCACTTTCATGTGTTTGGATATGAATAAAAGTGACACTTTTCTTTTTGCCTCTTTCTGTTGTCTTGAATGTTTTGTTTTAGAAGCAAAAGAATGATTTTGGTGGACCCGCCACTTTATAAAAGAAAGTGACAAGTGGAGCGCGTACTCCCAGAGAAGGTGAACTTTTGTCAAGGATTAGGATTGACTTGATTCAAGGTCAGCTGGGGATTTGATAAAAGCATTGTCAGTGGTGTAATGTTAACCAACAATGTCTTTAGGTGGACCTGTTATTCTGTTGAAGAGAATAACAAGTGAAACTAGACCCGCGAGGAATCTAGTAAAGCTTTCACCGTTAGAGGTGTGATATTAACTTAACGGGTTGGAGATAGTCTTGTCAGAAGTGTGGTGTTAACTCGACAAGGATGTGAGTCAGAGGTGTGATATTAACTTAACTCAGAATGTCACTGTCATAGGTGTAATGTTTAACTTAACAGTGAGGTAATGCTAGAGGTGTGATGTTGAACTTAGCATTGGTCATCTCGACTTAGACGAAGAAGTCGAGGAAAGGTCATGGCCATAGGTGTATTGTTGAACTTAGCGATGACTCGGATGCTAGAAGTGTAGTGTTAACTTGGCATCGTCCATTTCAGCTTCGATACGGAAGTCTGAAGAAAGGTGACTATCAGAGGTGTGATATTAACTTGACAGGCACTCGATGTACTGCTTAGAGGTGTAATGTTAACTTTAAACAGTAGTTTTGTCAGAGGTGTGATATTAACTTGACAAGAATTTGCTTGCGATAGGAGCAATTTGAGGACCTGTCATTCTATTGATGAGAATTGACAAGTGAATTTGAAGTGCCAGAGGTATAGTGTTAACTTGGCAAATTTGAGAGTTTGTTACTCTATGCAGAGTTAACAAGCAAGGTTTATACTTGACAAAGAGTATTCATTACCAGAGGTATAGTGTTAACATAGTAATGATTGCATTTTGTGGTCCTACCATTCTATGGATGAGAATTGGTAAGGGATTTTTGGAGGGAAGAGTGGAATCAAGTCCACTTAGGATTTTTAGCAAACCCTCAGCTATCAACGGATTTGAGATGCCTTTACCAACTACCGTTTGAGTTGGGCTAGCCATGCTATTCCCCTCAGCATGATGAGTTGTCGAAGACTTATGTTGGACTTAAAAGCCAACATTTTCCTCTATCCTTAGCCGTCGGAGGCGTCGGATCAAATGGGAACGTGTCCCTTAGGATTTTTAGCAAATCCTCAGCTGTCAACGGGTTTGACATGCCTTTACCAACTACCGTTTGAGTTGGGCTAGCCATGCTATTCCCCTCAGCATGATGAGTTGTCGAAGACTTATGTTGGACTTAAAAGCCAACATTTTCCTCTATCCTTAGCCGTCGGAGGGCGTTGGATGTTTCCGATCAGAGGTGTATTTTTAACTTGATCGGTGGAAGAATGCCATCTAGGGATAGTATTTCTTCAGGAATTTGCCATTGATTGGCATCATGAGTGTATCGCCATTTGAGGTTATGAGGCGATACGATCCATTTGAGTAGACTGACTCTACTACAAACGGTCCTTCCCATTTGGGTTGGAATTTTCCTTTCGTCTTGTGCGTCATGACCATGGGTCTTCGGACGGCTAAGACGAGGTCGCCTTTCTTGAAAGTTCGGGATTTGACTTTCTTGTTGAAGGCTCTGGTGATACGAGCTTGGTAAAGCTCGATTTGTTGTTGGGCCTGCAGACGCTTGTCGTCCAAGGCTTCCAATTCTTGGAGTCGCTGTCGATGCTTCTCCTCTGTTGTCATTTCCGCTGTCAAGGCGACGCGAAGAGATGGAATTTGGATTTCCAGTGGAAGGACGGCTTCGCATCCGTACACCAAGGAAAATGGCGTGGCTTTAGTTGGGGTCGCACAGTCGTGCGATAGGCCCATAAGCATTCGCCCAACTTATCGTCCCAGTCTCGTTGACTTTTCGAGACGAATTTCTTGAGAAGCTTGCCAATAGTCTTATTGAAAGCTTCTGCGAGGCCGTTAGCGGGCGGATAGTATGCCGTTGATGACACACTCTGGATTCTGAACTTGGCGCAGAATCTCTGAAAAGCCTGGCTGATGAACTGGGGTCCATTGTCATGGACAATCCGCCGAGGCACACCGAAGCGGTAAATAACGTGATGTTTCACGAACTTGATCACGTTAGAAGATTTCACCTCTTTCAAAGGGATTGCTTCGGCCCACTTTGAGAAGTAATCGGTTATCGCTAGGATGAACCGATGTCCCTTTGATGATGGTGGGCTGATAGGACCAACCACGTCCATCCCCCACATTTCGAACGGCCAGGTAGAGGTCGTAGAGTGGAGGTATCCTGGTGCTTGATGGATGAAATCGCCATGTATTTGACAGGCGTGACATCTTTTGGCATAGGCAACAGCATCGGCAACCATCTTGGGCCAGTAGTAACCCAATCTTTGGAGTCGGTTTGCCAGCTTCGGGCCAGGTTGATGAGCTCCACACGTACCATCGTGGGCTTCTTTCAACACTTCGTGGGCTTCTTTTGATGAGAGGCACCGGAGCAGGATCCCGTCATGCGATCTACGATACAATGTTCGTGAAATCGCATTGTAGTAGAATTTGGAGGCTTTCCTTCGGATGGCAGCCGCCTCCCTGGTGTCTTCGGGCAAGATGCCGTACAAGACAAAATCAATGTAGGGGAATCGCCAGTCTTTAAGCTCTGGATCGGTTGACACTTCAAGTGTTTCCTTACCGCGACGATCTCCCGTTGACCTCTGGTAGTCTCCGAGGGGACTTTTTGGGCAGTATAGGTCGTGGCTATAGACGAATACCTTCTCCATTGCTCCGGCTGGAAGAGCTAAGGAGGCAGCAAGGGATGCAAGTGCATCTGCATGCGCATTTTGCTTGCGCGGTACATGGTCGATGTAGAAGTTTGAAACCTCTCGGCCATGTGGATTGTCGCGTTGTAGTAGGGTACTAGATCTTCATGCCTGACCTCATACTCTCCGCGAACTTGGCTGACGATGAGTTTAGAATCACCGTATGCCTCGAGATTTTTAACGCCAATCTCATCGGCGAATTGCATCCCAATCAAAAGAGCGTTGTATTCCGCCACATTGTTGGAACAGGGCTCGGTTAACGAGATAGCTCGGGAATCACGTAATTTTGTGGGGAGACGAGTACCACTCCTACCCCCGCTACTGTGTGTCCCTTCGGGCTTGCCCTTGATGCACCGTCGAAGAAAAGTTGCCATACTTGACTTTCGAACGATGTCTGAGCTATGCAGACTTCGGCGACCTCATCTGGGAGATCCTCGTAGAGTTTGGCTGCCCTGGGATCTGGGTGTTCAGCTAGGAAGTCCGCCACCATTTGTCCCTTTATGGCTTTTTGGGGTAGGAAGTGCATCTCGTATTGAGAGAGCAATATGGCCCATTTTGCCAGCCGGCCATTTAGTGAAGAAGGCTTTGTCATAAGTAACCTCAGGGGGTTGACTTTGGATATGACATTTATGGTTTGGCCCACCAGATAGTGTCGCATTTTCTGAATGGCGAACACCAGTGCCAAACATTCCTTCTCGATCGGGTTATACCGATGTTCGGCTCCGATCATCGTTCTACTTAGTAGTAGATTGCTTGTTCTCGCCCTTGGTCATCATTCTGAGCTAGTAGAGCTCCCAAAGAATGATCCATTGATCGGACGTACACCAGGAAAGGCTTTCCGGATACCGGAGCCGCCAGGACTGGTGGTTGGGTGAGGTAGTGCTTGATCTCCTCAAATGCTTGCTGGCAAGCGTCGTCCCAAATGAACGAAACGCCCTTCTTCATCAGCTTAGCGAAGGGTTGGCATCTCCCGGAGAGATTTGAAATGAATCTGCGGATGTATGCCAATCGTCCTTGTAATCCTCTGAGCTCCTTGAGGCTTCTGGGGGGTTGCATCTCTTGGATAGCACGGACTTTCTCCGGATCCAAATGGATTCCTGTGGAAGTCACAACAAACCCTAGGAATTTGCCACTGGCTACCCCCAGAAAGGACTTGGTGGGGTTCATCTTCAATTGATGAGCCCGCATGATGTCGAAGACCACCCTCAGGTCTGCTATGTGATCACCTTTAGTGCGGCTTTTCACACGCGATGTCGTCGACATAACATTCCACCGTTTTGCGTATCTGCCGATGGAAAATGGCATTCATGGCCCTTTGGTAGGTTGCCCCGCATTTTTCAGACCGAAGGGCATGACGGTGTAGCAATATACCCCTAGAGGTGTCCTGAAGGAGGTGTGCTTTTCGTCATCGGGATACATCTTGATTTGATTATATCCTGAGAACCCGTCCATAAAGGACATTCGCTCGAATCCACAAGTATTGTCAATCATGACATCTGTGATTGGCAATGGGAATTCGTCTTTGGGGCAGGCCTCGTTTAGATCACGGAAGTCGATGCAGATCCGGATCTTCCCGTTCTTCTTGGCGACGGGGACGATGTTGGCTACCCAATCGGGATGCTGTTCCTCCCTGATAAAGCCGGAGTCAATAAGCTTCCTGACTTCTGATTGGATTGCCTCCATTATCTCTGGACGGAACCGTCGCTGCTGTTGTTTAACAGGCTTCATGTCCGGATTGATGTTGAGGCGATGCATAGCCACTTGAGGATCAAGTCCAGGCATGTCCTCATAATTCCAGGCGAAGACATCTATATACTCTTGTACAAGAGATATTAAATCCTTCTTCTCCGAAGGTGACAGGCCGTCACTTATGAAGATGGGTTTAGGATTGGCTTCATCTCCTAGGTTGACTTGAACAACCTTGTCTTCTGTGGGTGGCTCACGCTGTTCAAAGCGGATGTCCCAAGAGCATTCAAATGTCTGATCCAAGGGTCTGTATCAGATTGGATCATTTCTTCATCTTCATCCTCCATATGGCTTGTCGAAACCATGTTTACTGAAAGCCCTTTGAAGATGTTGCCGACACTGACATCTGATTCCCACGACGACGTGTCTGATGAGCAGTCATGACTTGACAGTCTCTCCCGAATCAGAGGCTGATGGCACTGGGGTTGATATATAGCCCAACCCCCGACGCGTCTGATGATGTAATCAGGGGTTTTCCCTTTCGGTACAAAGGATCGAAGCAGTGTTCTTCTTCCTTTTCCGAAGTTCAACCCAGGCCTGTTTGGTTAGATCATACCCCATGCGCTTCATCATCTTGAGCGTTTTCGGTTCATAATGATCGAACTGAGGGGATTCATCCTCACCTTCCGATTCTTCGTGGGGCATTGGTTCAGATGCGATTCGCCCAAAAAGTATTGGTCTTTGGCCTTTTCGTCTGGCTGGAACCATGAATACAGACTCTTGCGCGTCTCCATTATCCTGGTACGTCCCGAAGGATGATTTCACCGGTACATGCAGAGATGTCAAAGCATCTATTGCCGACCAGAGGTCATCGTCCACGTCGGTAGTGTATCCGACGGTATTGAATCGGAAACATACACAGGAAAATACGCAAATCTAAATCTTCATTAATGTACCAACCACCCGCATCGTCGGTGGTATCAACATCGAGCTTATTAGTGCTCTTTACAATGGTTCCAACTCCCACAGGCACTCTTCTTTCTCAGGCTCAATGTCAGCTTCATTACCAGAGTCTGGCTCCTCTGGTTGTGGGGTTTCATTAGTCTCCTCCGGATCCTGATATAAGAGGGAGTCCGTGAAATAATTTTCAACCCTTTAAACGGATGCCTTTCGGCAATCAACGTTCGGACCTGTCCACTCTCGTCAATGTATTTCATGACTTGGTGGAGAGTAGAGGGAACGATGGAATTGCGGTGAATCCATGGTCGTCCCAGCAACAGGTTGTAGGAAGTGTCCGCGTCAATGACGTAACACGTCACTTCCGACTTGAGGCTCCCGATCTGGCATTTGAGCTTGATCTTCCCCATCGGGCGGGAGCTGTTGGCATTGAACCCGTAAATAGTCGTCTGGGTAGGGCTCAGACGATGGGTAGGAATGCCTAGAAACTGCATAACCCGGCGAGGTATGATGCTTAGCGCAGACCCTGGGTCTACCTGGATGCGGTTCACCTCGGATGACCCAATATACCCTGTGAAGTATAGGGGTCGGTCATGCTTCCCTTTAACCTGCATGTCGTCTGTTGTGAAGGTGATGCAGGGAGCATTTGGGGAGGCGTGGAGGCAATCCTCTACATCTTCCTCCCTTGGCACACGAGTCATGAAGACCTCAGCGTTTGCCAAAGCTTCTTGTAGAGCCTCTCTGGTTGACTTTGATAGCCTCAGGAGTTCATACAAGGTGATGCGTGCCGGGATGTTGCTAGTTGAGCCAAGACGTCGAAGCGGTAAGGTGTCGAGGATCCTTCTGCTGCACCTTTTAGAAGAGCCCGAGAAAACCGGGTTTCTTTCTGTTTCTCCACAGGTGGTTTCGTGGAGGGCTTGGCTGGTTCTACGGCTGGTTGCGGAGAAGCCGCTGCTGTCTCGCCGTACTGCTTCAAGTATGCCTGTCCTGAACGGGTCCCCGCCGTAGGTTGGCTGGGCTCTGCGGCCAGGACTATTGTTTCCTGCTCTGAGTCAGTCAGCGAGGGAACATCAGTGTCCGCTTCTCGGAGGAAGCGCATATCACATGGCAAGATGAAGCCTTCCCTTTGCCTTTGGACTTCCTGTTGGTCACAGTCGTCCATTGTTGCTCGTCGACGAGGTCAGGGTGGACCCACATGATTTCCCCTCGAGGTGTAGGGATGGGTACCAAGCCTTTCTCCCGCTGCTGATGAGGGTCTGTGTTGACCACCCTCAGTTCTCCTTTCGGGACAGAGATCACCCCCACGGGTGTCGGGGGTCGTGTCCCAAACTGGAGAATCGACGTCATGTTGGCTGTCATCTTCTTCTGCTCCGGTCGGAGTTTTAATACCTCCGCGTCAATCAGAGCTTGAAGGATGTCCTTAAAGACGTAGCAGCTTTTGGTAGGATGTCCGAGCATCCTGTGGTATAAGCAGTAGGTGGGATTGTCGGTCTTGCCGACTTCCTCCGGGCGCCTAATTTCAGGGAGCTTCAGTCGATTGCTCTTGTTTAGTAGCTTGAAGAGCGAATCGACGTGTTCCTCCTTGAAGGAATACTGCTTGTTGGGGCGTGGCTGGCTTGAAGAGCCACTTGCCCTGCCTGTTTGAGGTTTGGTGGGAGATTTGGTCTCCGTCGCCAAATTATCCTTCCGCTTTGTCTGGAGGGAGGTGTCTGGTGCACGCCTTGTCGACCTCTCTGGCCTGGGCTTGCCTTCTTCCGCTCTGACGCGGGCGACAATCTCCTCAGCCTGTTCACCTTGCTGGACTAATTGTTTCCAGGTGCGGCTTTCAGCAACTCCTATTTGAGCAAGGAGTGAGGTTTGGAGATTATGGCGACATGTTTCCACCAGGGTGGCCTGGGTCATGCCGCTTGGACATCGGAGTGCCATGTTCCGAAATCTTTCTACGAAAGACTTGACGGACTCTCCCTTTCGCTGTCTTGTAGCTAAAAGGGTAGGCATTGTGACTTCGGAGTCGTCTTCGAAGAAGCGTGTCAGAACAGCTTCTCTAGATCCCCCCAGTTCTTGATAGAACCCTCCGGGAGCTTCATAAACCACTCAAAAGCCAACCCTTTCAGGGTGCCGATGAACAGTCGCGCCAGGATGGCGTCATTATCTACCACGTTCCCGGTCTGGGATTTGAAGTAGTAGATATGCTGGTTGGGTGACCCCTTCCCGTCGAATGCTTGGAGGGTTGGAGCCTTGAACTTAGGAGGGTATGGAACTAAGTCCCACTCAGCCGGATAGGGCCGGACCACTCCTGCTTCTTGGAGGTCCTTGCGATTGGCAAGGGCCTCGGGCGTCGTTCCAATTGACTCACCCTCTTAGCATGAGTCTTCTCCTGGTCTTGGTCGCTTCTTGCCTGCGACGAGGGCTTGGACACATCCGAGGTAGATCGTCGTGTCTCGTCAGAAGATTCGGAGGGTGGGCTTCCTCCCTTTCTCCCTTTCCCCTTCGGCCTTCTAGGAGGAGATCTCGCTCTCTTTCTTCAAGCAATTTCTCAAGCATATGCTTGAGGGAGTCAATGGATCTCTGTTGAGAGGCGATTATATCCATCTGGTGCTCTCTGCGTCTGCTCTAAACGCCTGGTCGTCTCCTCAGGAGTGTCGGCCATGTAGGCGGAAGCCTCCTTCTCGACGGAAGAGTTTGAAGCCTGCGACTCCACTATAGCGGAGTGAGAACCACCCATTCTAATGCCGCGGGCTAAGGCATTATAGTCAATTGGGGGAATGGCCCCTGTCCGGTGCGAGTGTGTTGATACACCCCTCCGGTTCAGAGTCAGATTCCTCTGGTTGACCATTAGTTGTTTTCCCTTGCTTCTGCTAGTCATGTTTGCAGTAAGCTCCGGGTATTCAACATCTGAGAAGGTTCTCCTCCTGTGGGAGCGTCTTCTCTTGGCTGACGGGGGAATCAGGGTCAGCTGTCTAATTAAAGACGGCTGGTGCACGCCTGACTCGCAATGGCATCCAGAGAGCATCTGGATGAGCTGTTGACAGCAGCATGGAGAAGTGGTCTGATTGGCACTCCTTTTCCTTGTCAAATAATCCCTCAAATCTGTGGGAGGGGGATTAAAGAGACTGGTCTCGCAACGTCGACGACGGGAGACAGTCATGTGCTGTTCAGCCTGGACACAGGTTTCAGAAACGCGGCTGTTGCGTCGCGGCTGCGTCACGCGCGTTCTGGCGTCTCTGTTGATATGAGACGCGACTTTCGCGTTGCTGTCTGCTGCGTTGGAGCAGAGAGACTTGGGAGAGAGTGGGCTGCTGGGCCCCACGCCTATGGCGCGTGCTTCCTGTGTTTGACAAGACGCAGAAGCTTCGCTTTGGCGTTTGGCAAGTTGGTCTTCAGAGGCTCAACTTGGGGAGTCTCGCGTTTTGGGTCGCCAAACACGGACCTCTCGCACTGGACGAGGTGCGGGCAAGGCATCGGATCGTACGCTGCGTTCAACCCCAGTCAGAAAACCAACGGTTCCGACCGGTGTTGACGCGCGCGTCTTCTCTGTCGACGCTCGGCATTCCGATTGCGCCGGGAGGAAGAGAGAAGCCAACAACTTCCTGGTTTGTAGAACCAGGGGTGTTTGCCACGCGGGTCTCCTGAGAGACGCTGACGCGGGCGTTCTGTGCGACACGGTCGATCGCACCAGTAGATGTGCCGGGGACCACGCGGGCCTTCAGGAGGCGTTGGCGCGTGTGTTCTGCGCGACGCGGTTGATCGCAGTAGAGGTGTCGAGTTACGCGGGCCTTCTGGGAGGCGTCAGCGCGTGAACCAAACTTGGCACAGTGGGCATCAGGAGCACCCCGACAGAGCCTCAGATTGGGCTTCAGGGGGCTGTCCACTTGAGACCCTGCGGCAGACGCGGGTCTTTGGGCTCTTGGAGCCAGAAGAGAGGAACTCTTCATACTTCGCCTGGTCGAACTCGACGACGAGGGATTCGACCATTTTCCCCTTACGGAGAACGTCATCTTGCACACGGTGCGCTCGTCAGTAACGAAGAGAGTCCCCAGCGGAGTCGCCATCTCTTGTAGGAGCCGGAAAATTTGGTGTCGGAGAAAGTGGTTTTAGCTGTAAAAGATTTCCTTGATTCAAGCGAAACGATTACAACCAAAAGAACTACTCTTCCCTCTTTTCCAGTTACAAGGGAGGGAGGATGTCTGAATCTTCCCTTTGTTTAAGGCTGGGTTCTTCGTGTGGCGATGGAGAGTGAATCTTGTTCTCCGTTGACCAGATGACCGTCCTGGACCGTCGGGGTCTTCTCTTCGGTCGGTAGAAAGAGTAACTCAGCTCAGTCTACCAAAACTCTCAAAGAGGAGGTAGGCGAAGAGCGGCTAGTACTCAGTAAGCTCGCTGAAGGTTTTCTCTCTCTCTGTCGTTGATCTCTCCTTTGATTGTCGTCCTTTTTCCTTCTTGTCGTCAATCGTCCTTCCTTCAATAGTGACGGGACTATTTATAGGTTTTTTAGGGGGTGATCGTGCCCCCTGAAAACGCTCCACAATGAGGGCCACACTTCCTGCTACATGTGCGGTGATTGGCCCTTATTTCGGGTAGTTGCAACTGAGACGCGGGCTTCGGGCCGACGCGCCTTGTTGCTGAGAACGCGGGCTTCGGACCAACGCGCCTTGTTGCTGAGACGCGGGGCTTCGGGCTGACGCGCCTTGTTGCTGAGACGCGGGCTTCGGGCCGACGCGCCTTGTTGCTGAGACGCGGCTTCGGGCCGACGCGCCTTGTTGCTGAGACGCGGGCT
>JAVJIF010011174.1:0-112342 GCA_038442645.1 Agave tequilana | reverse complement strand
TAGTTAAAAGGTCTCGACGAGACATTCTGAATATTTTTTGTGAAAAAATAATGAGTATAAATTAGTTATAATTAGTTTAAACTATAGTATTTATTAAAAAAAATTTAAATAAAAATTTATTTTTACAGGGTACATTGGAGTGCGCTCTATTTCTCCTCTAAATTGAAGAAATTCTTAGATTATCCTCACGTTGTCCTGAAAAATTTAGAGATTTTCTAATCATATGAGTGTGTTGAAGCAATTCTCTGAAGTCTGAATAGTCAGAGTCGTACCTTAATCACTTCGATAGTCACTTTTTATCAAAACCGATCAAAGAGAGGTTTTCTCCTCTTGATCATATGAGCCAAGTCTCTTCGTCCATCCTCTCATTCTTCTTCTTCCTCTCTCTCTCTCTCTCTTTTCTTTCTCATCTTTCTGATCGGTCAATCGGTTCCCATTGACATCGACGATACACCAGTCAGTTTTGGGGTGGCAATACCCACTACCCTCGTCTTCTTCCCCATAATCAGCAGACATGGCCTTTGCCGCTCTCAACATCCTCCCCCAAACCTGAAACCAATCTCCCTCTGCCATCCTCACCTCCTCCTCTCCCCTCAAACCCACAACCATTATCATTTCACCACCACCAAGAACAACAAGAAAACCTAGTACTCTCACCGCCATCACCTGCTCCCACTCCCCCAAAATCGTCCGCTGCCCTTCCCTCGACCGCCACGCCTCCGCCCACAGCCGCCTCCGCTTCGTCCGCAAGCTCACCACCCTCCTCCTCTCCAAACCCGCCACTTCCTCCCCCTCGCCTACTCCGCCGCTGCCGCCCTACCTCTCCCTCTCTCCCGACAAGAACCTCTCTCATGATCCTCCGCTACCCTCCATCTTCCGCCTCCTCTACCCTCTCCCTCCTCCTCCTCCTCTCCGTCTCCCTCACCCCCGCCGCCGAGTCCCTCTTCTCCGCCTCTCCCTCCTCCGCTCCTCCCTCTCCTCCGCCCTCGCCGACAAGCTCCTCCGCCTCCTCATGCTCTCCTCCCACCCCCGCCTCCTCCTCTCCGACCTCGTCCACATCGCCCCCGACCTCGGCCTCCCCCAAACTTCCGCTCTCGCCTCTGCAATTCCCACCCCGACCTCTTCCGCACCGTCGACACCTCCTACGGCCGTGCTCTCGAGCTCGTCTCCAGGCCCAACCGCCTCGCCATGCCCATGCCCCCCATTTGCCCCCCCAGACGTTGCGGAACCGGCCCATCATCGACCGCCCGCCCAAATTCAAGCAGGTCAGGCTGAGGCGGGGCTCAACGTGAAGCGGCGGCATTTGGATTACCTCATCAGGTTCCAGGAGCTGCCGGAGGTGAATCCGTACTTGAGGAGGGCAGAGGAGGGGATGCTCGCGGAGGAGAAGGAGAAGAGGGCGTGCGCGGTGGTGAGGGAGGTGCTGGATTGACTGTTGAGAAGAGGACACTAGTGGATCACTTGACGCATTTTAGAAGGCGTTTGGGCTGCCCAACAGGCTGCGAGCCATGCTGGGGAGGCACCCCGAGATGTTTTATGTGAGTGTGAAGGGGCAGAGGGACTCGGTGTTCTTGGTGGAGGCTTATGATGACAAAGGGAGGCTGGTGGTGGAGGACGAGCTGCTGGCGGCAAAGGAGAGGTTGGAGGAGCTGGCCAGGGAAAGCAAGAGAATGAGGAGGGAGAGGAGGAGAGGGGTTGTTCCGATTAGTGATGATGATAAAGATGAGACTGAGGATGAGGAGGAAGAAGGGGAGTTTTATGAGGATGATGATGATGGGCTTGGAGACTTGTTTGAGTCTGGAATCGGCGATGATTGGGAGGAATTTGGTAGCGGTGAAGGCGGTATTGGTGATGACGAGGGAAGGGAGATTGTGGAGTTTTGGAGTCTCAAGGCCGCAAGCGAGACTAGTGCAAGTGAAGGTGGAGAAGAGAGGCTAGAAACTTGGTGAGAGTAGAGCATACGGCTAGGTTTTGTAGAGTGTTCTCTTTGACATCTTGATTGTAAGAATTTTGACACCAGAAGTTGTGGACATGTTGGGAGTCACATATTACAGAAATGCGGTTTCCTGAATCATATCTTTGTTGTGGTATGAATTGTGGCAGCCATTTTTAGGGAATCGGATTGTAAAGAAACTTAAATTCAACCACTGTCTGCCTTAGAACCATACCGTATTAGTAGTCTGATAGATATCAGGGCACCTATTTTAAGCAGAATATCCTGCATCTTACACCCTCGTCTGGCTTCTGCCCTAAAAGAAAAAAACCACACCGCTTCCTTTGCAACATGTATCACAGTTTGCAGCTACTTTCCGGCAGAGACATGTTGCCTTTGCACTTTGACTACATGCATGTGCAATTCCTGGAGGGCCTGGGACCGAACAAGGAGCTGCTTCTGCAGGATGTACTAGTAGTGTGCCTCAGGGTGCCTATGGAAACTGACATGCTCCAGGTATCACCTTATACTTTTCAATCGCGTTTAAGATTCTCTGTTCTTGATAGTGTGTTTAATATTCTGACACAGACTGTTGCGTTTTTTGGGGGGCAGATAAGATAATCTGTTGCATTTTGTTCCATCTAATTATAACATTGGATTGCATATCGTGTATTCTCAAAAGCAAAATCACCGGAGCGTAGACTACAATTTCCCGTATATTTACCCTCATTAAGTGCTAGTTGTTACCAGAAATCTTGTTCGCAAAAGGAAAAAAAAATAAAACTCCGTCTCTTTATTCCCTAGACAGTATCATATTTATTAGGGTAGTGAATGTGACAAGAGAGGAAAGATAGAACCCCGTCTTCCATCATTTCAAAGAAATAAAAGTTACTTCCTAGTTCACCCAGAATTTCATTCCAAATCACAAGTTGGCCCCTTCATGTGACCAATAAATGTAAAATATTGTGATTTGGTAATCGTTCAAACTTCAAAACAAATCTAATTGTTGAACTATAATCTCTAGAAATAAAATATGAATCTTATTGGTGTTAGCAAATTAACCCAAAGCGTAATCATTCATTAGTGAGAGATCAATTTATAAAGGTTACAGGACTAGGATATGGGTAATGGGCACAGCACAACAACCACTACCTAATATCTAATATTCACTAAAACTCCCCCTCAAGCTGGAGCATAGATATCTATCATGCCCAACTTGCTACATAAGTTAGAAAACACCTGTGGTGAAGCCATTTGGTAAGAAGATCTGTCAATTTTTTTGAGGATTGTGTGAACAGGAGAGAAACCTTCTTAGTCCAAGCATCTCTGATAAATGACAGTCGATTTGAATGTGCTTAGTCCTTTCATGAAATACAAGATTCTGGGCAGTATAGATTGCTGACCGATTATAACAATGCATAGGCATAGGTTCAGGCTGTTTTAAAATCATGCTCTTCAACTACATCATCTAGCAAGTAGTACGAGTCATAGCCTATATTCAGCTTTTCCACTAGATCGAGACACACATCTTGTTTTTTTACTCCGTCACATGATTTCTACCAACAAGGGTGCAATATCTTCCTTGCCACCAGCATAACTAGACTCTGAGTACCCAAAAATGCGTACATATCCATGTTTCTTGTACAACAGGTCTTTTCTAAAGAGCTTTTGACATAAGGCAGAATCATTAATGCAGCTATCAATGAACCTCTCTAGGCTGATGCATGAATCTACTCAGTACCCCAACGGTAAATGTTATATCGGGTCTAGTAACTGTGAGATAGATCAATTTTTCAATCAATCTTATACCTGGATCATTGAGGATGGGGACTGCCATCAAACCATAAATTCACATTGACTTCCATGGAAGTACTGGCTAGTTTGCACCCCAAAAGACCTGTCTCCTCCAGAAGATCCAGAACATACTTCAGTTGAGAAAGTACACTATATTTTTGATGTGCAACCTCAATCCTAAGAAAGTATTAAGGCATATTCATGTCCTTGTCACAAAATGATATCTAAGATACTCCTTTGTTCCACTAAGCCAGCTAAATCACTTTCAATCAACAGAATATTATCAACATGTACTGTGAGAATTATTAAGTCTATGTTGAACAAAAACAGAGTGATCTGAGTGACAATGATGAAAATCAATTTCAGAGATGATGATGCTAAACTTCTCAAATTATGCCCGTGGACTCTGCTTGAGTCCATATATTACCTTCCTGAGATATACTTTATTCTCCCCTTGAGCAACATACCTCGGAGGTTGCTTCACACATACCTCCTCCTGCAAATCACCATTAAAGAGGGCATTCTTAACGTCTAGCTGGAACAAGGACCATGACAGATTGATATAAAGAGAATAAAATCTTGATGGAGTTCAATCGAGCAATTGAAGAAAATGTCTCAAAATAATCCACTTCATAAGTCTTAGTATAATCTTTGACAATAAGTCTGGCCTTATATCGATCCACCGAACCATCTGGGTGATACTTTAAGGTATAGACCCAGTGATAACTGGCAACAACAGTATCTGTGGGTGCAGAGACCAATTCTCAAGTTCTTCGAGAAACAAGAACATTTCCTTATCCATTACCTGCTTTCAGGCAGGTACCAATATGACCTCGTCATATGACTTGGGTATAAATATAGAAGACAAGAATATGGCAAACTGGCGAAAAGAGAGATCGATCATAAGAAACAAATTGGGAAATATGATGAATAGTACAAGACTATTTATCTTTGCGGTGAGCAATAGAAACATTAAGATCAGAGGGAGGTGCTTATGGCTGAGGAGATGGACTGTCCACTGGGGAGGAGGAATCAGGCAGAATTGATTCAGAGGCAGAAACTTTTTACCGATGAATGTGAATATGTCTAAAATCTTTTCCCGAGGAGGCTTTGGTGCGGTGGCTCTGTATGTTTTCTGGTGACACTGACGAAGAGATATCAGGAACAATAGCAGGTGGAGACAACAGAACAAATGGTGAAAGAGGGATAGACTCTGATGCAGTAACTAAATTCTGTGAAGAGAAGTATGGAACAGACAAAAAGAACGTGACATTTGCAGACACACTTCTTGTTGTAAGGTTTATAGCACTTGTATCCTTTCTGAGTTCGAGAATATCTAACAAAAACACATTTGATAGACCGAGAAGATAGTTTATTCAAACCAGGAGACAAGTCCTGAACAAAAACACGTACATCCGAAAACACGAGGAGCTATGAAAACAAGATTTTTGGTAGGATAAAAATAAGAAAATAGAACTTGACCATTAAGAACAGATGAGGACATCCTATTAATGAGATGACGAGCACTTAACACCTATGTTGCACGGACACGACAACATTGAAATGGACACGACACGCGTACACGTGACAGTTTTTTTAAAATACACACGACACGTGTGTTCGGCACGCATGTCGGACACGACTCGGACACAACACGACTTTATAATAGGAGTGTTCATGCTACATAGCTTAACACAATACCAGATCACAAATATTTTGGAACATGAATATGTATCATCATGGTTCTAGCAACATTTAAGATGTCTCTATATTTGCGTTCATCAACACCATTTTATGGGATGTGTGAGAGCAAGAAGTTTGATGAATAATCCCATTTTTAGAACAGAAAAGAGACATTCCATTTTTCACATATTCCAAGTCATACTCTACCACAGTAACACATTTAGTTAGTGAAACTGTCAAGGTGTACCAGGAATATGAGACTTGACCTGTTACAATGTAAAGGAAGTTGATCAAGACGGATATTATTTACCTTGTCAATACAGCTTGATCCAACCATCTTCCTCTTTGATTTCAGTCATGAGGGTCCTGTTTGTAGATATGATTAGGTACTGGTCTGATCTTTAAGAAATTGTGGAAGCACACACATTTAGGTAATTATCATGATCACAAGCTACAAGCACGTTCTATGAAACTTTTCATATAGATATGTATGCAAACAAAAAATATCTATACTGCCTAGGCTGAAGAACAACTGGATGGAATATGCCATGCATGATACTATTTGTCGCTTTGAATATTTTCCCAACAGCACAAACACTACAACTTCTGATACTGTTTGTGGCTTAAATATTTTCCGAACAACAGATAAGACAACAATTGTATGCATATGGGCTTGTATGCATTTGGTGTGTTAAAACGGATTCTGATGCAACATTCATGTTCTCTTGGGTGTAAAGAGGCTCAAGTCAAAGCTCCACCATTTCAGATTATGTATATGCCAGAGATTCTCACCCACATACTGACATTGTTTCCTTTGTTGAGAACATAATACAAATATATTTGGTCCCTCATGTGATGATGTATGACTCCTGTTTACTGTCGGAACCAAAATCACCAAATTTGGAGTGATAGGATCATTGTTAATGGAACACGAGGACTGGAGGTAGGAATGGAACATGGATAGAGGTATAGAAAAATTATGGTATTTGTGAACATAGCCTAAGGAGATGGCCCTTAAGGGAATTGATGGAAGAAAGGATTCATATAATGAACCCGAAAAGTTTTGATAAGCGTTGTTGTTTGCACGGCAATGTAGCTAATCTCCTCGGAGTAACAATGTTGTTTATGTTATATTGTAGGATTTCTTTATAGGTCTGTGTATAATCTATTATATCAATAGTCTTGCCACTGTTAGTGTATTATCCTGTCTAGAAGCCTTATATGATTCTCACAGATTTTTACTAATTCTGCACTAGAAAGGACATTATAATTTTAAAGATCTGATTTGCAAGCCCCTCATCAGTAATTTCATCACAAATAGCTTTATTTTTGAAGAACTTTCTCTTCATATGAATTAATGAGTTTTGGTTAGACCAAAACTATATCAGTAACAATTGAAGAAACAAATCAAGACTAGAACAATCAGCAACCTCAGAAAAGAAACTAGAAACAAGTTGGAGTCTGTCCAGAGGCTCATCAACAATCAGTGTTCTAAATGGCGGCCACAGCGGCTACATCGCCGGGAAAATTTATCGGGGATGGGGATATATCGGGGACATATCGGAGATATTTTCAAAAATCGGATGTCAAAATCGGACTGTAAATATACATATCTTCTTGTCTTAAATTGCATCTCAATAAGACAATATGTGCATAAATTATATAAAGCTACATAAAACATCATACTTATATGTTTAAGATATACTTAACTGGATAACTTACATTAAGCTTATAAATGCATAATCACTATCCAAGTGTAAAATCTTCACAAATACCACATTGTCACATCGCTCGAATTACCCAAATACCTAACCTAGAAATTGAGTGTAAAACGCTATATCGGGTCTAAAATCGCCGAAATTGCGGCCGATATATCGGGTCCATGCCGGTTTATCGGCGATTTTGGGTGAAAATCGCTATATCGGTTTGGATATGCCAAATCATTGCGGTTAGGTGCCGTAAACGCAATATCGGCGCAATATCGGGGTTATATCGGGATATTTAGAACACTGTCAACAATTAGGCAATGGAGGACAAGGGATCTTTGGACTTGAGGAATCTGGTGTC
Organism: Agave tequilana; assembly: GCA_038442645.1. Lineage (NCBI taxonomy): Eukaryota > Viridiplantae > Streptophyta > Magnoliopsida > Asparagales > Asparagaceae > Agave > Agave tequilana. The sequence goes on along the minus strand of JAVJIF010011174.1, from coordinate 104,865 downwards.
ATCCTGAAGATGCTTTGGGAATCACTTGAAGTTATTAGCGTAGTCAATATAGTTGAGCCCACAGCGTTCAGAGTGTTTTAGTTAAAAAAAAATATACTGTTAACTTACTTTATAGCCTCTCGAACTTGCGCAAGATGAAGGGACATGTAGTCAATCCTATCCTTGTCGGCGCATGCTTTTTCCAGACTAGTGTTTATGATCTAGCTGTGCAGTTCCTGTAAAAGCAACATTTAAATGATCAATTTGTTTATCTTTAGATGTTTCTGTTTTAGATTAGCCTAAAATTTTCTGCTTCCTTTTATTTGAAAAGTAATAGTCATTCTTAACAGATTTTTCCAAATTGATTATATACTATATGGGCTCAACCCTTGAAAACAAACTTTTCATAAATGAGGGCATCCATTTGGTTTTAATACACATAAACATACAATCGGAATTCAGACCACAATTTTTCCAAATACATAACCTCCAGCACATCATAAGCAGGAGGACATTCCTTTAGTTTAAATAGACATGAACTACCGTAGCCAATTACTTTTAGGGCTTGACGCCATTAATGGATGAGCTATACTTCTTAGATGTTTGTTCTTAGTCATGAGACCACATCTTATATTTGACTAATGACCATTTTCCGTTATATAGATCTTAGGATTGTTGTCTCTCTTTTCCGTGTACACTAGCAAATTCTTCATCAACGGGAACGACATTTATCCAAGAACCTTTCTGCAATCAAAGAAGAATAATACATAATATAGTGAACTCGAATATCACATTAAAATTTATTATGATAAGAAACAAGTAGTGCTTACCAAATTTCCAATTGGGACCCCATCCTTTTCCTCTGTAGAAATAAATGATCAAAGATAAAAGTGTTCAGTTACTCTCAAAGTATTAAAGCTTAGGTAGAAATATTTGATCAAACTTCACAATATTCTGAATATTATTTTGCCATGGGATAGAGATCTTCACATCCATAAATTGATATTTCAGTAAACATAAAGGCATGTACAAAAACACCATTTATTTCCTTATGCATATTCTATTATTAGATGTATGAAAGTTTTGAAAGGAAAATGGTATTGTTGTATTATAGTTAACATGCAAGCTAACCCGTAGTATCTTTTCTACATCATATGTTCTCTCTTGCTTATATTCTATATTAGTCAAATTAACAATATAATACAGGTGAATTCATTCAAATGACTAGAAAAAATGCGTTTAACTTTCATGGTTCAAAGTTACTGGTAATATTTGAACCCTACAGATCCTATATGCAATTACCTAGAAGAGTACAATGAGGATAATGATGGAAAAAGGGGCATACAATCTTTCTATTTTTGCATTGTTCATGGAATTAGTAAGTTCTTTCATTTTTTTTTAGAATACTTAGGGGGAAAAAAATCTCAATTGTAATTCCATCTAAAGTATATCTTACCTGCAGGCAGGGTGTACAACTTAAACTTGCATGTTATTTTAGTGCGTTTTGTGTAGATACTTCAATATCTTATTGACAATTCTTTTGGTATTTAAGTACATATTGGTTTCAGGCATATCTTGTATCTTAGATTTTTAAAATACATCAAGGTCTTTTGAGTAACATTTTGATTTCTAAATAATTTATATGGATGTAGCTATATTTTTAAAAATCACTTAAGGTGTCAGATCTGAAACATGCATCAGAGAGATTAAAATAGTAATCAGAAGTTGTGTACATGTAAATTTTATTCCTTAAGCTCACATTTTTTTTGTTTTAAACATGTATGTTTAACTTGTCTTATGGGAAACCATTAAATTAATAGCATCATTAGCCAATGGTCCTTTAGATTGGACTTCTGTAGTTTTGAGGGAGATCATTATATTTAGCAGCAGCAAGGGAATATCTTATTAATAGTTTAACTACAATCTTAGTCATCAAACTTGTAAGCTCTCAAGGGAAAACAGTGTAATGAGTCACATTGGACAACTTGGTGTAGCACGTGCATATCTTGTGGTATAATAATTAATCCAAATGAAGTCATAGGATCCTTTAATCATCTCCGACTCCTCCTTTGTAGAAGTATGGAAGTCTGTCTCTGACTATAGCCCTCACAATGAGTGGATAATCTCTGTTCACCAGTGCATCCATGTACCTGAGCCAACATAACTGTAAAATATAAAGACATCTAAAAAAAATAAATATGAATATACAAGTATGAAAATGAAATTGAATGATTGGTAATTTTCTTGTTGTAGCTAACCATCCAAGCATGAAGTCCATAGGTCTCTTTGCTGCCGTCAGTGTCTTAAATATCGGATATCGCGATTATTTATCGGTCGGCAAAATTATATACTGGATTTTGGGTAGTATATCACAATATGGTACTAAATACCGGACGTAATACCGGATGAAAAATATACATGTGATTGCTTACATAAATCATATGAAACTACTTAAAGCAAGTTTAGGGTTATAGACTTGTAGGGGTTACTTATTTTTTATAGAAGCTCCTCAAATACATTTGTAGAAACTTCTGAAATGCGTCATGTGGTGATACATCGAATATATATTGGTCACATGACGATATATCTGTCTATATCGGTCCAAAATTATATTTGGTAAAATTTTGCATTTATCATATCGTTTTGGATAAAATGCTGGTACCTCGCCGATATACCGGTATATCGGCCGATATTTAAAACAGTGGCTGTCGCTTTTATCTTCATATGATTCTATGGCTCAAACCACATGCTTATGAGTGTAATTCCTATCTCGCCTCTTTGTATAGCCTGAGATTAGAGGACATCATATATAAGAATAAGCTTGCATATTTTAACCTACTGTTTAGACTACTTTAGGAAACAAAATTCTTTATAAATGTATCACTATAATTTATTTAGAGTCATTATTCTACAGACTCTATTTCCTACTCACAGTGGTGTGGCAACCATCCTCAGGAATGGATTTCAAGAATAGATTCGAGTTATATCAGTTGTTTTAATTTCCAAAGTATGATACTTTGACATGTCTTGCCCACACCTCTATTGTTTTGCTAGAAAAATTGATGATTGTATTCTTACTGCCTTGGTTAACATGGTGAATGAATGAACTTCTTTGGGAAGAAAATGTTTTTTTGAAAATATAGTTATTATTTATTTAATACTTGGTTACTGGTGGCATTTTGTATCATATCGGTTAATTCTACTTTGATTTAGCATTAAATTTTCTTCAGAATTAAAAAGCAATTAAACTATTGATGGGAAGAAATGTAACTAAAGAAAATTGACATTATCAAATCATATATATATATATATATATATATATATATATATATATATATATATATATATATAGAGAGAGAGAGAGAGAGAGAGAGAGAGAGAGAGAGAGAGGGGGACTTGTGTCCTTTCAAAAGGATTTGAGGCTGAATCTTTCTCACTCAAATACTAACATTCGACATTCGAATACAAGATTCACTTTGTTGAAGTTGATCTATATTATCTCAAGTATCTATAAATTAAAAATCAGTGCTTTGAATACTTTTTGCCCATGCATTAAGTAGGGAAATACGGACAGCTTAAATAGTGAGTTGGTTAGCTTAACGTTGTAGAACATTTAAAACCTAACAAAAATTAATTTGTAGGGATTTTTAAATGTATAGATCACAATCAAATGGCCGGATCAAGAATTTGTATGTCCAAAGACATAGATCTAACCAGCTCACTATTTTCAGCCGTCTATTTTGCGCCGCTTGATGGATGAGAAAAAAGTATTCAAAATACTTGATTCTGGTTTATAGATACTTGAAATAATATAGATCAACTTCAACGGAGTAGATCTTGTATTCGAATGTCGGAGGGTTGTATTTGAGTTGGACGGATTCAAACCAAATCCTTTTGGAAGGATATATATATATATATATATATATATATATATATATATAGAGAGAGAGAGAGAGAGAGAGAGAGAGAGGAAGGAATATGTACCTCAGCCGACAGCTGACAGAGGCTCTTTCAGCTGGCGCAACGTGGCTGAATTTCAACCACATTTTTGGGTGCTGGCACCATGGTCGCACTTTTATATGAGGACTGTGATTAAGTCGCAGTGTTTTTATGAGAACTGCTATCATGATCGCAGTCTTTTCTGAGGACTGCGACCAAAATTGCAGTCTATTTCTGAGGACTGCTATCATGGTTGCGGTCATAATTACACTGAAAATATATCATTAACTGCGATCATGTTACAGTGGGCTGTGACCATGTTGCTGTAAGTTTGCGACCATATTGAAGTGACAGCTGAGAGAGTCTCTCAGCTGGCGGTTGAGGTACATTTTTCTCATATATATATATATATATATATATATATATATATATATATATATATATATATATATATATCAGAAATATGTATATTAGCCGAAGCTGAGAGTCCCTCTCAACCTGCGGTGACGTGGCACATTATTGGCCACACTAGAAAGAACGGCCCGCCTATCGAAACAGTTGAAATTACTAAATGCCCCTGCGGTAAAAGATAGTGGATCTGTATAGTTTATTATTTTTTATATTTCTGACGTTAGTCAATATTGTCACCATTATCTTTTATAACTGCGACCAAACTGCAGCCAACTAAATATGAATCATGTCTCTTCAAGTGCAACTTCATCAAATCACGAAACAAATTTGAATTCTTCTTTATTAAATTTTTTTACGCAAGTATTATATATAGGAATGCGCCTAAGCTCGTAGTGGTCAATAAAATAATTTCTCAATAGTTTTAAAAGCGTCCTTTGTCCCAGTCTACAAGTATTTAATTTGTAGATTTTTATGATATGATCTGTAAGAATTTTACTGATTGCTAACATAGTCGCAGTTTACTTGTTCGCATGTAACGTATAAATTATTATTATTATTTTTTACATATTCCATGCGAATAAGGACTGCGACAATGGTCGCAGTGCTTAACGACAACATGTCGTGGATTATTTTTTTGCTAGGTTAAATGTATAACGGTGACTAAGGACTACGAATATAATCGTAGTTTACGTATGATTTATATATTTGTTCTTCACTGTGACTGTTGTCTCAGGCGGCTATAAACTATGAAATTTTTTCTTTTACATATTGCATGCGAATATGAACTGCGATTATGGTCGCAGTGCTTAATGATAGCATGTTGTGGATAATTTTTTTTGCTATGTTAAATGTAATAACGGTGACTAAGGACTGATACTATAGTCGCAGTTTACGTATTATTTTATATATTTGTTCTTCACTGTGACTGTTGTCTTACCCGCCTATAAACTATGAAATTTTTTTTGCATATTGCATGCGATCAATGACTGCGACTATGATCGCATTGCTTAACGACAGCAGTCGCAAATTTCTAATTTGTGATATGCAGTGAAATATTTTGATTTGAGAGGATTGCGATCATGTTCTCAGTATCATCTATTTATATAGTTTAATTTTGGACTGCGACGATGGTCGCTATTTTTAACTTTATTGAGTACAAAACGATCAAACTATTTATGACAGGACAACGATTGTGGTCGCAGTTTCATATATAAATATAGTTAATCATGGACTTCGACCATAATCGTAATTCTATTAGATCAGAGTGATTATTATCTGAGTACTGCGACCATTATCGCAGATAAGATGCATAAATAATAACTATACAACATACGTTATATGTATTTTAAAATATAAAAGATCATTTTAGAGATAGAAGTAAATTTTATTTATAATATAATATGGTCAGAAAGAGACCTTATAAAAAAGAGCATTAAAAGCTCTTAAAAGAAGATAAAATAACGTTGAATATCAGAAGATCAGGAAATTCTAATTCTCGTCGTCATCACCATCATAAGCAGATTCGTCGTATTCATTCTCCTCGTCTTCCTGTTCATCACTTATTTCCTCATCTTTTCCTTCGTCGTCCGGCTCGCTGTTCTCTTCAGTTTCTTTCTCCTTTCGTGGGTGCTTTGGTTCATCGATAAACTCCCAGAATGGATCATCTGTATCAAGCTCTTCTTTCGACCCGTGTCGAGAAGAAGCTGTAAAAGATATGCTCAAAGAAAGCGAGCCCCCAGCATCAGAGGACATGCTTTCATTAAGCATATCTATGTGAAGTGGCAGAGGAATAAGTTCCTCCTCACTAAACCCCATGAAAACTTCACCATCCTCATGAAGAGGAGGATCAGATAAAATATTATTTGATGTAGTGAGATAGTCAAAAGTAGTGAAGTCTATACTGCTATCAGATTACTAGAATACCCTGAAGAAAGAGGACCGGTAGGAGAATGATTGAAGTTGAAATCTGAGTGCTCAGAGGAAGAAGATGGGGAAGACATGATTCAAGAATGAATTGTTTTCTGAAAGTTTTGAAATCAATTGAAAACGTCAATAATGTGAAACACCATGAATAGTAATAATAATTGTTATAGGTGACGGTTAAGTATTCGAAGAAGTGGTAAAAAGAAATTAATATTTAATTGAAGCAGTTATGGCGGGAGAATCTAAAGAGTTCCTTTTTTTTTCAGAGGTTTATTATATGAACTACAAATTAACTTTTTATATAATGTTTTTTCCTATATATTTAGATTATGTATGGTGCACATCTTTACTTTATCGAGATTAATATTATTGTATCTCTTTTTTCAAGACTGTTGCTGTATTACGGTAGATAGAATATTAATTACTTCAATTAGTTCAGATTAATTAATATAGTTTTTTATAAGATGCGATATACGCGTACTGATCTGATAGTCGCAGGGCTAATATACTTTGTAAAATGATCAAAATTCTGTTATATAAGGCATGCGAATAAGGACAGTGATTGTGATCGTAGTGCTGAACGATAGCATGTTTCGTCTGTTATTTCTATGCGAATAAAGAATGCGACCAGGGTCGCAGTCGTGATATAAAATTAAAAGTTATATTATATTAAGTCTGCGACCATGGTCGCAGTGATTGAAAGTTTTGTTATACTATGACTATGATCGCAGACTTTATAAAACGATCAAAATTCTGTTACATAAAGCATGCGAAAAATGACAGCGACTGTGGTCGCAGTGCTGAACGATAGCATGTTTCGTCTGTTATTTCTATGCGAATAAGGAATGCGACTGGTGTCGCAGTCGTGAGGTAAAATTGAAAGTTATATTTTTTTATTATAGTTTTGAATGTATGTGTACTGCGACCTGGATCCAATTTATAATATACATTGAGAATAAATCAATTTTTTAGTACCAAGACCGATCATAGTCGCAGTTCATTAAAAATTGCATGAAATATTATCCAACTAATCTGCAAATATTGTGACAGTTACGAGAATATCTGATTTATAAAATATTTGCAAAATAATTAACCATTGTATTTCATTATTTTTTTTACACTGTACATTTGTAATACAAAAACAATATACAGCTGCCTCACATTAAATTTCATTTTTCTATTCATTTCAGTTTCTTTTATTAAATGTATATGAATTGAAAATAACACGAAAATTAAATAATAAAAAAATTATATAGGTTTCACGCATGTTTTTTTACTTTTTACTGCTGCTGTTTTTTTCTTATTATCTTGATCCATTTTTTTCCTTTATATTTTTGATGTAGTAGAATTAGGAATTTTATAACTGTAGATATATTCAATAGAAAATTCTTTGTAAATTACAAATATTTTAGTTAAAATTTTGTTGTGGATGAGTTTTTGCTAGTTTAGAAGTAAAAATGGGTATTTTAGTCAATTTGATTGACGATTCTTTAGGCGAAATGTTTTTGATTTTTTTGGTGCCCACACTCTACCACCGATATATGGCATATATTCGGTCACGTCACCGCCGACTGAGAAACTCTCTCAGCTGCCAGCTGAGAGTTTCACAGCCGGCGGTGACGTGACCCATTCTATGCCACATATCGGTGGCAGAGTGTAGGTGTTAAAAAAACTCAAAAATCCGGCCTAAAGAATCGTCTATCAAGTTGATCAAAATACCCCAATTTTTTATTTAACCTAGCAAAAACTCATCCAAAAACAAATTTTTACCGTAAATATTTGTAATTTATAGAGAAATTTTTGTTGAATTTTTCTGCAATTATAAATTTCTTAATTCATCTACGTTGAAATATAAAGGGAAAAAAGATTAGATCAAGATGATGAGCAAAAAAACAGCAGCCGAAAAGGGTAAAAATCATGCGTGAAACCTAGTTTTTTATTGTTTATTTTCGCGTTATTTTCAATTCATATAGGTTTAATAAAAGAAATTGAAATGAATAGAAAAATTAAATTTGATGTGGGACAGCCATGTATTTTTTTTTTTGGTATTACAAATGTAAAGTGTAAAAAAATAATGAAATACAATGGTTAATGATTTATTTTGCAGATATTTTATAAATCCGATATTCTCATAACTGCCATAAATTTACAGATTGGTAGGATAATATTTCATGCGATTTTTAATGAGCCGCGATTATGGTCAGTCTTGGTACTAAGAAATGTTTTATTCTCAATGTATATTAAAAATGCGATCAAGGTCGCAGTGCACATAAATTGAAAAATATAATCAAAAATATATTAGCAATGCGACCATGGTCGCTGTAAAACCCTATTCTTGGAATACGTACTTAGATACATATTCTGATTTTTCTATCATATTTCTTTAATTTAGTTTTAAATTTTTTTTGTTTTATGATTATTTGTGCTATTGTTTTGTATTGCATTCGGATTCGTGGACTCGAAGTCAGCCCTAGTATGAACCGAGAACCCGATCCTACTATATTGCTCGATTTGATTTTTCCGATAGTCAGATTTGACCGATTTCAGTTTCAAATATCGTTTTCCAATATTTTAGATTTTCATAATTTTCTGAAATTTTTCAGAATTATTCTGTGAGATCTTAAAAATCGATGTCGATCGGTGTCACCGATCGATTCCCGGATTTTTAGTTTTTAAATGGAGTTGAATTTCTAAAAATCACTTTCACATTACTTCTTAGAATCTCATTTTCTATCTACATGCATTTTGGAGATTTTTCTGAATTCATTAAAAATCCACCGGTTTTGGTGTCGACCAGTGTCGCTGGTAGATTTCAAGATTTTTTTAATTTGAAACCTATATTGAATTTCTTGAATTTGATTTCACCATGCATTTTAAAATAATATTTTCTAATTTTGAGAATTTTTGGGAGCATTTCTGAAACAGTCGATTTTTATTCACATTAAATAATATTATTTTCTTTTCTTTTTTTTTCCCTTTCTTTCTTCTCCACCTGCTCCTGTCCCCCCCATGCCCTGCCGACAACCACCCAACCCCCCATTTCCACCATACACAATCCCCTCCCTCTCCCTCTCCTTTTTATTTTTTTATCTTTCTTTTATTCCCATTCTCTCTATCTCTCACACTCTCCTACTTCCTCCCCTTCTTCTTCCTCCCCTTGACTGTCACCTCCGCCAACACCACCAGCGTCGTCGCCGTCTCTCCCTAGTCAACACCGCCCCCAAGACCCCCTTTCCTCCTTTCCACTTCCCTCCTCTTCAATCACTCCTCATTTTTCTCTAATTTCTCTCAAAACTCATCATTACCATTTCCTCCTTCAATTCACTTTCAAATCCACCAATTCCTCCACTCCCACCACCCAAACACTATCTCCTTCTCCTCCTCCTCCAACTCCCCAGCATCACCATCTTCAACCAGCACCACCACATCCTCATCAACTTCAACACGCTACCACCACCTTCAACAACAACAATAACACCAACAACAACAACACCAACAACCCAAAACCTTTCCACCTCCCTTCCTCCCCTCTGGCGGCACCGCGACCCGGGCCGTCGCCGCCGGCGGCCAGCAACAGCTGGTCGCACCCCTCCCCTTCTCCTCTTCTTTCTTCTTTCCTTTCTTCCTTTCTTTCTTCTTTTCTTTCTTTTCTTCTTTTTCTTTTCCTTCTTTCCTCTTTTACCCCCTTCTTTTCCATCAAACTTTCTTTTACCCCTTTTCTTATCCAGCATAACTCCTCTCTCTCTCACTTTCCTACAACTCTCTCTCCCCCCCAAACACCTCTCTCTCTCACTCTAATTTTCCCTCTCTTCCCTCTATTATTCTCTCTCTAAAAAATTATAATTATATATTTTAACATGGATTGGTGGTGTGCACATGTTTCTAAAGTTTCGAGATTTTATAGCATTTTCCGATGATTTAGGGGAGTACCTTTTTGGGAATGCTATTCTAGCTTTTAATACATGATGCATCGTTATGCGAGTTTATATATGATATGCGAGTGATTTTCTAATATTAACATGTTATACGAATACCTGTTGGCCGTTATTATAACTCATTGGACTGGCATTATACTTGTAATGGGTATGCCTAGATACGCTCCCGCTTCGCTTCGCATAGCTAATTAATAGATTAATTTATTGTTATTATAGATATGATTGTCAAGAGTTTTAAATGTTTAACTATATTATTCTCCTGTATCATGTTGCATGACCGAATGATTACTTGACATATGATGCTGTAATTCTGTATTCAACTCACTTGATACCGACATGTTAATTACCTGACACTGATATGTTTATACTTGACACCTGATCCCTGACACTTGATATCTCACATCGGTACTTGACATGTTATCACTTAACAGGTGATACTTGACAACTGATATCTGACATCGGTACTTGACATGTTATCACTTAACACGTGATACTGACAACTGATATCTGACACCTGACGATTGATATGCTGTCACTTGGTATGATACACTTGACCTGATGTTGTGACACCTGACTGGATACTATTACACCGAAAACCTGTATTACATTGCCCATTCATGATTATCACTTTTACGGGAACTTGGCATAATTATTATACTGTTACCAGACATCTGGTACTCCTGAACTCCTATGCTCCTGAAATCCTGTATTCCTGAACCCTTGTAATAAGGAGACTCCTGATATTATTCTTCCGATATTATACTCTTATTGATCCCCATAATTGGCTAATCATAGATATTGGATTACTGTGAATTCACCATGGACATTATCACTGGACAATCTATAATAAAGTATTCAACTTACACTGGGGTGGGGAAACTGATGGATACCGGTATGATGTCATATTTATAATAGTGGATATCTCTGAAATGTCGTATGGGCGCGTAATGATAAGTCCCCGGAAGCAGGAGCTATATTTCTGAAGTGTCATGTGGGGCGCGTAATGATAAGTCCCCAGAAGCAGTAGCCTAATCTCTGAAGTGTTGTGTGGGGGCACGTAATGATAAGTCCCCGGAAGCAGTAGCCTGAACCCCTGAGCTGTAGTCCCGGGCAGAGGCGGGACCCACTATAAATATAGGCCATCTGATTTATTAATTTCTAAGTAATAACTCGTCTTATTCATAAGTAAATGTATGTGTACCGGTAACACACCTAAACATATGGATCAGATGAATAACATCAAAATTTATAACCAACAATAATAATATTAGGAACGTGAGTTATTTGATCACTCCTTTGTTCGGGTCCTGGTACTCACATATCAGACCCGAGTGAGTTCTACCAGAGTGCGAACTCTAGTACGGACTATCAGTGATGTGAGGCACTAGTAGGGAGGCGACTGAAATATTAAACGGTACTGATTATTATTATTGAATAACTTAAAATGCAATACTTTTATATTCTCCAATTATAGTGATAAATTATTTAATCAGGTGTTGTGTCCTGAGTTGACACCCTGCTTTATGGCATATGATTTCAATGACACACTGGTTACTCCAGACACACTCTAGTTTTGCTACTCTGAGGGTAATTCAAGTTGTATGAACTCAGATGATGGCGACATGGGTATATGGTATATAGATGAGGGTTTTCTTGTTTGGATTACTCATCGATGTATCAATCTCATGAAACCATATTCTGAGCTTGTACAACTAGTTTTATCTATACTTGTATTTATCGGATGCTTGATATCTCTTCGCATGTTTATATGTGCCTACGCTTTTGACAACGTTTTCTATGCATTTTTTCCGATTCAGATTTATCGATACACATGTTTTTACTTGACTTCAGGTTTGCTACCGAATCTCTGATTTTCATTTATATTACTGGTCATTGCCTGTACCTGTATGTCTGAACAATATCACTTGACCATGTACACGTGTGACTGCCTGAGCACGCAAACTGGCTTTAGCTTACATACTCGCTGGGTTGCTTTCTGACAACCCTGAATCCTCATGTCCAGATCCTAGAGTCTGGACCATGGTGGTCTTACTGTAGCTGATCAGAGTGCGCAACGGAAGCGTGGATTAGTAGTTGCTTGTCCGAACCCTCTTTCTTTCAGCCTCCCCTTGTTCGGCTCGCGAGATTCTCATCTTACTACTTGTGAGTACCTTCCTGTCTTTTTATATTGCATATCATGCGCTTTTCGCTTCTTGGTGATCTTATATTCTTGATATATTGTATCATACTCTGTGATAACTGTGTACTTGTGCTATTATTATTAGAATGTATATTACTACTGTGCTTCCGTACTCTGATTCTTGCCTATACTGATGCTTAGCATATATATATATATGGAGATAGACTTGTGTCCTTCCAAAAGGATTCGAGCCCGGATCCTTCTCACTCAATTCAACCCTCAGACATTCGAATACAAGATCCACTCTGTTGAAGTTGATCTATATTATTTCAAGTATCTATAAACCAAAAATCAAGTGTTTTGAATACTTTTTGCCCATCCATCAAGTAGGAAAAAAATAGACGGCCTACATAGTGAGTTGGTTAGTTTGACAGTGTAGATCATTTGAACCTAACAAAAATTAGTTTGTAGGGGTTTTTAAATGTTTAGATCATAATGAAATGGCAGGATTAAGAATTTATATGTCTAAAGACATAGATCTAACCAACTCACTACTTTCGCCCGTCCATTTTGCGTTGCTTGATGGATGGGCAAAAAGTATTATAAACACTTGATTTTTAGTTTATAGATACTTGAAATAATATAGATCAACTTCAACGGAGTGGATCAGGTATTCGAATATCGGAGGGTTGAATTTGAGTGGGAAGGACTCGGGCTCGAATCCTTTTATAAGGATACAAGTCTATCTCTATATATATGTATATGTGTGTGTGTATGCGAGGGTATTTCTGTCCAATGTATATACATCGCAATAACATCTCCGTACCCATGGGATCGGAGCATTACAGTCGCAGTCATAATATAACAAAATTTTCAATTTTATATCACAAGTGCGATCCTAACCGCAGACCTTTTAGCAGTGCGATCATGTTCGCAGTCCTAATATAACACAACTTCTAATTTTATATCACGACTGCGACCCTGGTCGCATTCCTTATTCGCGTAGAAATAATAGACAAAAAATGCTATTGTTAAACACAGCGACCATAGTCGTAGTCCTTATTCGCATGCCATATGTAACAGAATTTTGATCATTTATAAAATGCAACAAAAGTCACAGTGCTAACAACAATCAGACTTAACAAAGTAGGTTAGCCCTGCGACCGTGAGAGCAGTCGCGTATATCCCATCTTATAAAATACTATATTAATTACTCAAACCTAATTGAAGTAATTAATATCCGATCTACTGTGATACAACAACAGTCTCAAAAAAAGAGGTGCACTAAAATTAATCTCGATAAAGGAAAGATATGCACCATACGAAATCTAAATATATAGGAAAAACATTCTATGAAAAGCTAATTTGTAGTTGACATCATAAACCTCTGAAAAAAGGGACTCTTTGGATTCTCCCTCTATAACTGCTTCAATTAAATATTTAATTCTTTTTATCACTTCTTTGAATACTCAACCGTCACCTATAACACTTATTATTACTATTCACATCGTTTCACAGTATTGGCCTCTTTATAGTGCTTGTAACTAATATATTTTAAAGATCTCATATCTAAAAAAATATTTGTGCTTTTCTTTTTCATTCTTGAAACAATTCCTGAAATAATTCATTCTTGAATAATGTCTTTCCCATCTTCTTCCTTTGAACACTCAGATTTCAACTTCAATCATTCTCCCATCGATTCTCTTTCTTTAGGGTATTGTAGTGAATCTGATAGCAGTCTGGACTTCACTCTTTTTAACTATCCCACTACATCAAATAATGTTTTATCTGATCCTCCTCTTCATGAGGATGATGAAGTTTTCATGGGGCCTAGTGAGTAGGAACTTATTCCTCTGCCACTTTACAAAGACACGCTTGATGAAAGCATGTCCTGAGCTGAAGGCGCGCTTTCTTTGAGCATATCCTCTCAAGGTTCTTCTCACACAGATCAGAAGAAGAGCTTGATACAGACGATCCATTCTGGGAGTTTATCAATGAATCAAAAAATCTTAAAAAATGAAGAAAGCAAAGAGGACAACGAGCCGATTGACGAGGGAGAAGATGAGAAAAGAAATAATAAAGAGAAAGACGAAGAAAATGAAGACGACGCATCTGCTTATGATGGTGATGACGACGAGGACTAGGATTTTTTGCTCCTTTTAAGAGCTTTTAATGCTCTTTTTTTTGTAAGATCTCTTTCTGATCATATTATGTTATAAATAAAATTTACTTATATCTTAAAAATGATCTTCCATATTTTTAAAATACATGTAAAGTATGTTTCTTTCATGCATCCAGTAATCACAGGACTTCTGAGTGGTTTTATAAATACTGCTACCATAGTTGCGGACCTAATATATTGCCCATAAATATTGTTATCATACGAAAAGAAGTATAATCATTTACTACAGAAAATGTAAATATTTTATTAAGAAGTTAACTATGGTCGCGTTCTGTGATTTTAATAAAAGTTATTAGTTTTGCATCTCAACTGCGACCATGGTCGCAATACTTAGATAATAATTACTCTCAAGTAAAAAAACTGTGATTATGGTCACAGTCCATAATTAACTATATTGATACATGAAACTGCGACCATGGTCGCAGTTCTGACAAAACAGTTTGATTGCTGTACATTCAATCAAGTTAAAACTACGACTATGATCGCAGTCCAAAGTTAACTATATAAATAGATGATACTGCGATTATTATTGCAATCCTCTCAAATCAATATATTTCATTGTATATCACAAATTAAAAAATTGCGATTATGATCGCAGTGTGTAACATAAATACAAAGTTCTTCTCATGAGTGAAAAAGAGACAACAGCCACAGTGCAAAACAAATATATAAAATCATAAGTAAACTACGACTATAGTCGCAGTTTTTATTCACCGTGTTTACATTTAACCAATCAAAAACTTATCCACAACATGTATTCATTACGCACTGCGACCATAGTCGCAATTCTTATTCACATACCACATGTAATAATTTTGATGGTTTATATGCGGCATGTGAATAAGTAAACTGCGACTATGGTCGCAGTCAGTAAAATCCTTACAGATCATATCATAAATTTCTGCAAAAAAAATTTATTTGTATATCAATTAACCAAAAAAAAAACGACATGTTTATGAGTTTCACATGATACAATCCTATATAATTGTAGACTGTGACTAAGGTCGCTTTTAAAACAATTGAGAAATTATTTTATTGACTACTATGAGCGTAGTCGCATTCCTGAAAACTATAATATCGGTGTATAAAAAAAATAATAAAGAAGTATTTAAATTTGTTTCGTTATTTGATGAAGTTGGACTTGAAGAGGCCTGATTCATATTCAGTTGAGAGAGAAAAGTGGATGGGGCCGACATCGAGATTGTGTTGCCGGGTATGAATTATGATGGGGCTCGATATTAAAAATGACAGAGCGGGAGAAATCTGATACATGTATATAAAAGATTACCCAATAGGGTCTTTTGGTAATTTTATTTATTTCTAAAAGCGGGGACACTATAAAGATAACCCAGTTCTGTGGTCCATATTACGCCCGTCACCGCCGGCTTAGATACTCTCTCAGTTGTCGACTGATATACATTTTTCTAATATATATATATATATATATATATATATATATATATATATATATATATATATATATATATATATATATATATGAGAAAAATGTATATCAGCCGATGGCTGAGAGACTCTCTCAGCCTGCGGTGACGTGGCTAAATATTTGTCACCGCACTAACTTGCGGCCCGCTTATAAGAAGAAGTTAAATTACTAAATACCCCTTATGAAAAGCTACTCTTTCGGTAACTTCCGTTATTGTTTATTATTATTTCCCCACAAGGCAGGTTTTTGACCGCTCGTTGTCAGATTTAGGTTATTGTTTATTATTATTTTTTCCCCTTTTTTTGCCGCTCTTTATAGGATTTAGGTTATTGTTTATTATTATTTTTTCCCTATTTCTTTACATCTTTTTGTCAGATTTAGGTTCTCCTTTTCAGCCTGCGATAAACTTTTTTCTAAAAATATCATTTTTTTCAAAGCAATTTTTTATCCTTTTTATTTAATATCGACGACTGAGCAGTCTACTTCCCCTACCAATTCTGGTCGCAGTCATAAGCGATCTCTATCTGGCGATCTAAATATGGAGGATATATCATCTGGTTCAACTTTCTCTCAGAATATTGAAAATATTGAAGGGTTGACATCTTTGCATGCTGATCAACAGGTTTTAATTGTGTCAATTTTTTTCCGCAATTTCTTAAATATAGAATTTTTCTCTTTAGTCTATATGGTACTGCGACCTATAATCACTTGTTCTAAAGTTTCAGAAATGCGACCACGGTCGCAATATTATTTGAAAATAATCTCCGGCTGTGAAATCTTTTTTTTGTGACTGTTACCTAAGTCGCATTCCTTGTTGTTATAATTCGTAGGCGGTTTCTATGGGATTTATATCCATTTGATATATTCATTAGATTGTTGCAGAGTTATGATTCAGTTTTTCAAATATTCTTCTTATACGGAAAATTGCGACTACGATTGCAGTCTTTTAGTAAGAAGTTATATAGATTTCATTCCCTCTGCGACCTTGATCGCAGTTTTTAGAAATTAAAGTTCAGAATTGTGATATTTAAAAATATTTATATCTATGTAGTTGTCAATTTGTTTTTGTAGAACCTGAATGCACATGGAGAAATAATCACTTGTTCGAACTATAATTTGTTTTACAAAATAGAATAATCACTTGTTTTAATCTTTTTAGAACAACGACCACGTCGCAATTTGATTTTTGTGACTGCGACCCAAGTCGCATTCTTTGTTGTCATAATTCTTACACGTTTCTATGTGAATTATATCCATTTTATATATTCATTAGATTGTTGCACAGTTATTATTCTGTTTTTTTTTAAAAATATGCTCATACGGATAACTGTGACTACGGTCGCAGTCTTTTAGTAAGAAGTAATATAGATTTCATCACATCTGGGACCTTGGTCGCAGTTTTAGAAATTATATTTCAGACGTGTGATATCTAAAAAATATTTATATTTATGTAGTTCGTCTAATTGTTTTTGTAAGATATGAATGCACATGGAGAAATGTCTGAAAGCTCAAATAATTTTTTAGGGAAACAGTTTCTCACGGATGTGGAAGCATACAATTTCTAAAATTCTTATGTAAGGAACAGAGGTTTTGGTGTGAGAAGAAAATGAATAGATAAATCACGGAAGCCTCCTCATGAAGTTATTTGCAGAAAATTTTGCTGCAACAAGGAAGGTGTGAAGAAGTTGTGTGACAAAAGACAAGAGGGGCTTACAGTGCATCGTCGAATTGACACTAGAGTAGCGTGTCCTGTTGAGATGCATGTTCGTCTTCATTTTTTTTTTTGACAGAAGATATTGGGTTGTCACAAAATTTGTTGATTCTCATTCACATGAATTGTCAAGCCCGGATAAGGTACATCACCATTACTCTCACCAGACTCATCGTTCGAAGATTAGCAGAAGCATTATGAGCAATCTGGTTGATGTGGGAATGTGCCCTTCAAATATTTCCCGTGTTGTGAATGCAATGAGCCAGGGAGAAGGTTGTGAAGAAGTGAGCCCGCAATAAGTTATTGATTTTACTCGTCAACGTAGAAATAACATTTGCCATGAGTTTATTGCTATCATCAAGTATTTCCAAGAGAAAGCCGAGACCGATCCAGAATTTTTCTTTGCAAGTGAAGTCGATAACGCGGGCACACTTAGAAGCATTTTTTGGGCTGATGGAAGAGCTATTTCCTCGTATTTGAGGTTCTGTGATGTGATAGTTTTTGATACAATATACAGGACTAATCACTTGAGCTTTGCCATTTGCTCCATTCACTGGAGTAAATCATCATCGGCAGTCAATTTTGTTCGGCTGTGCATTGCTTGCTGATGAGCAGAGGGATACATTTGTGTGTCTATTCCAAAAGTGGCTCAAGTGCATGCATGGAGTTGCACCGAAGTTGATTATTACTGATCAGGATGCCCAGATTGGTGACGCCATCAAGATTGTTTTTCCAACTACTCGGCACCGGTTCTGTTTCTGGCATGTACGGAAACATATTGCAGAGCAACAAATACCGATGACAAACAAGTATGGAGAAGATATGGTCTCTGATTTCAATGATTGGTACACCTCCTGTGATATAAGCACATGCGAGGAGCAATGGCGTCTGATGAATGAAAAATATCATTTAGAAGAAGAAAAAGACAGGTTGTTGTTGAAGATGCACAGACTGCGCGGACACTAGGTTAATGCATATCTCAAGGATGTTTTCTGTGCTGGAATGACAACCAGCTAGAGGTCTGAGAGTATTAATTCCTTCTTTGATAGTTTTGTTAATGCAAACACGAAACTAATGGAATTTTTTCACCAATATGATAAAGCTGTTGCTGCCCGTCGTACTTCTGAAACTCAACAAGATTTTCGGGGTTTGAATTCTGTGCCCAACTGTACATCTAATCCATATGAGATACAGGTTTCGAAATTGTATACACCGAAGATTTTTCAGTTGTTCCAAAGGAATGGACAGTTGTAACGACACTGTTTTCAGAAGAGTTGGAACATGACAAACCTGGATCAAAATATTTGGTTGGTGATTTTTCAGAATCAAAAGACAGCTGGAAAAAGGTCAGTTATGAGAAGCGTGAGGAACTTCATGTTTCTTGTAGTTGCTCGTTATTTGAAACAGAGGATATCCTATGTAGACATATTCTGTATATTTTGTGGCGCAATCACGTTACACATATACTGGAATCATATATACTTCAGAGATGGAGGTTGGATGCTCGTTACAAAAATGTTGCAATTGAAAATGGCATCAGGCTTTTTCTCAGTCAAGACACTCCACGGACGGCTGGATTGTGGACAATTCGTTCAAAATTTAATGCAATTCTTGAGATGGTCGCCGATTCTGATATCCATCTTTCAAAGTTGGACGCAGTTTTGAAAAGATTTACCGAAGAAACCACTAGTGAATACAAAGCTATGTCAGGAAATTATCAGTCATCACAGCCTAAAACTACAGTTGGTTCCAGTGGATCCGTCGTCGTTCTGCGAGATGGTGAAGAATTGAATATATGTGATCCAATTGGTCCTGTACCAACCAAGGGGAGGCCTAGAGCTGCATCCAGGCTTAAGTCTGGTTTTGAAGATTCTCTATATCAGAAGGAAGTTAAGCATCGAAGATGTGGTAACTGTCAAGAGCTGGGTCATTACAGGACTGGTTGTCCGTTACTGGTATTACATTAAACCTGTTATACAATTTTTTCTAATTATTTATGTTTAAAATTCTTACTATTCCTTTTTTTAATGGCAGAAGAAGTAGGTTTGGGTTGCGTCCATCTAGAAGGAATAAAGTCTTCATTTTTTTCATGAACTGCGACCAGGGTCGCACAGTGCAGAGAGATTCATGTCGCATGCTGCGACTGGTGTGTCATTATAATCAGATTTTATTCTCATTTTTTATTTCTACTGTACTGTTTTTGTAATTAGTTGTACTTTAAAGTTTTACTGTTACAAACTTATCCTATGTAGTTTAATTTTTATTTACTTTAACGTAGACAGCGACCGTGGTCGCAGTGTACGTGGATAATTGCGACCGTGGTCGCAGTGTTTCTATATCGGGAAAATTGATTTGTTGTTTTTAAAATTGCCCCCGTCTCTTGGTATATTATTATAACATCTGAATATAGTTGAAGATTCTCCGCACTATTATAATTTCGACAATTTTGTGCTATGTTCTTTTTTAATTCCACTCAATGTAAAGTAACACTGCGACCATGGTCGCATCGATATTTACAGATTTGAATATTGACTTTCTCCTTATATACAACAGCTCCATCACTGCGACCCGAGTCGCAGTTGTCTGACGGTATTTTTTACTGTTTTCGACAACAGTCACAGCGTTCCCTTTATCTTTTAATTGTAACTTCCATTTCGACATTTTCGCCCTATGTTTTGCTTTAGTCCACTAAACATAAATTAAAACTGCGACCTTGATCGCAGTGTCGACCTTTTTGCCCATTTGAACGTATTGTTTGGATGTGTACACCAGTTTCATGACTGCGACTAGAGTCGCAGTTGGGTGAAATAATATTTGTGACAAATGTACAGCATTTCAACCAAGACTAAGTAGTAAAAACTATAATTCACACAATTTAACGTTAGAAAACAGGGTTATATATTTATAAAAAAAAATACAAATTTTAAAGTTCTAATCTACTCCTTCTCGTCATCACCATCATAATCAGATTCGTCCTCAAGATTATGACCGCATTCGTCTTCCGTATCGCTTTCCGTCTCTTCCACCTCTTTACCAACAATCTCCTCTTCGCTTTCTTCCTCTTCATGTATGTATTTTGGTTCATCAATGAACTCCCAGAACGGGTCGTCTGTATCAAGCTCATCCTCTGACCCGTAGCGAGGCATCGCTTCAGAACTATACATCCAATTATCATTAGATGATTGGCTTCTTTCCGGTGAAGACGGTGGAGAAGACATTTTTGAATCTGATTCCGAATATTGAAAGTAACGAGTTTGAGCAAAACCTATTTAGTCTGTTTATAGTCCTGTCCTGATGACCCTTTATATATTTTTAATCCGGAATTTCAAAAGGTTTAAGCTCTCAAACCACATTAACATGTCCCAAATTTATTTTCTACCTTTTCCCAAAAATTGTATACTTCCTAGGTGACTGTTCAGTTATCCAAAACAGTTTAAAAGTTAATACAGTCTTACATTAAATTATTTTGTACTCCAAAACAGGTCATTAATGCGACCACAGTCGCATTAGGAACTGATAAATGATAAGTAACTGCGACCATGATCACTGTCTCGATTACAGTATCTCAATATAAGGAAACGCTGTAACTAAAACAGGTCATTAATGTGACTTTGGTCGTAATACAACTGCTGAACGCATGTTTGTTTCTAATATCAGTACGAATTAGTAAAATGCACGGTGTAACAGATGTAGATTGGAAATAATCAATGAAATTTATAATAAATAAATGTATAAAAATGTTTATAAATTAAATCAATAAAACAAAAAAATGGCTCAATGAATTGCAATTATTTTTACATTTATAAATAAAAAATTGTGGTATATCAATAAATTGTCAACTGTCAGTCTCCAAATACCATCCTTCTTATCATTTCTGTTTCTTCATCCCAACTTTTCTCTCTATTTGCAAGTATCATGTATGCAAGCTCACTTCTTAGTCTCTATACATCAGCAGCTGTAACAATATCAACAGCTGGTGGACTACCAAATGCTATACTTTCCATGTACTTGCATACATATACAGCGCAATCAATACTGAAATTTGCACAGAGTAATCATTAAATGAAATTAGATTTTTGTAATAAATAAAGGTAGAAAATGTGATAGGTAAGGAGATGTCAAAAATTTATATACATGTTTGCTTGTTGGGGGCATCTTGTGTATTTTATATTTGTTTTTCTCATTAATTTATTGAAATCAATCTCAAAAATCTGTAATAATCTTTCTTTCTGCAATGTCAATAGAAAAAAATCAGTATAATCAAATTAAATGCAAGTTTTCAGTAATCGAAATATTAAATTTCAACTCACCATTATTCTTGCATCTTTTCATAAAACTTTAATATACTACTAGTTTTTTTCAGCTGGGACCAAAGAGTTGTAAAAAATCCACTCTTCTGTATGGCAATCAAATACCAATAAGGTCCAGTGAAATCCGAGATCGTTGGCACTGTGTTTGTGATTGATCGGGAAGAACATGTACTGCAAATCATCTGTCCAATTTTTCAACAGCTGCTGCTTGATGAAATGATCTTCCAGATCTTTACTTTTAGATACAACACCGTGCTGTGAACAAAAAAAAAATTCAAAATGAATTCAAAGTATAAATTTTTTTATGAAATTAGAAGTCATTACGTCAAGAGAACAGACTGCGATCATTGTCGCAGTGTTTTTTAATTAACCCACTTTTATATTAATTAATGCAGCGACCAAGGTCGCAGTGTTGTTATTGATATAAACTGCCAGGAATTGCAATCTAGGTCGCATACTTTTCATTACTAAAATTATATTCGTGGTGATTAATTTTATCATGGACTGCGACTTAGGTCGCAGTACATTAGGTAGTAGCTGCTCATGTTATATTAACACGCATAGCGACCAAGGTCGCAGTGTTGTTGTTGATTAAAACTGCCGCCAGCAACTGGGACCAAAGTTGTAACCTTCATTTTAAATTGATATTTAGGTGAAATAATTTAATTATAAACTGCGACCTTGGTCGCAGTACATTCGTTATGCCTAAACAACAATAAAGACTATTAGTAGAATATTTAACGTTCAAAAATTTAATTCACCAAATTAATTAGGAAATTGATATTACATTAAACCGTAAAGGAGAAAATAGATGTTTACCCAAGCTTCGCTCCGAAAGAATATACTTTTTAATCCTTCTCTTTTCTCTAGATGCTGCATGTAGAAATGAATTATATTCGCATCTAACTCTCTACTGAACATCAGGTCCTCAATGTCATTTTTTGCAAATATGATTCCGTTGTCGGTATCCTGATATGCAGTAGAACTGCAAGAAATTCAAAACAAAGTTAGTAATTAAATTGTTCTTATATAAATATATAACAGTTTTTTGATATGATTTATAATAAAATTAATTAACTTACTCAGAGAAGGCATTGTCCAAGAATTTTTTTATAAGAGCTTGTTGATGGGACTGCAGAATTCTGTATGCTGTGGTTTCAGTCAATTCCCTTGTTTTTGGCTGAGTAGGGAAAATCTGTTTGTCGCCGAAACCAGCGGCAGAAGTCTGAGCCGCAGGCTGTAGAAGAGGATGTTCATTAATTTTCTTCTTCTGTTTTGGATAAACGAAGTTGGAGTCATCGCGATCTCTTTCAACGCGCTTGCGTTCTTTGACTCCCCTTTCTATCGTTCCTTTAGAGTAATCCAAAACTGTTTTTTTAAGGATTGCTTCTGAGCCGGAGTATGTTCTTATTTTTTTCTTCAGAAGCTCTATCTTTTTGGAGATCTTGAATTTGTTGAGTTATATTCAAAGAAAAACTGGGGATATCTACCCCAGAAATATTTACAATAAATTCAGAACCCATGATTTCATCCTCTTCCAATTTTTTTCTTCTTCTTTTCAGCCTGCTTCTCCATCTACTACATCATCCCTTTCTGCTTCTTCTCTTTTTCTCCCTTCCTTCTCCTCTCCTCTTCTTTCATCCTCTCCTTCCACTCTTCCCCCTCTTTCTTCTTTTTCTCCTGCCTCTTCTTCTCCTCCTCTAACTTCCTCCTCTTCTCCTTTTCCTGCTCCTCCTCTTCTTTCCTCCTCTTCTCCTTCTCCTTCTTCTCCTTTTCGCTCCTCCTCTTCTGCTGCTCCTCCTCTTCCCTTCTCCTCTCCTCCTCTCTCCTTCTCTTCTCATTCTCCTCCTCTTCCCTCCTCCTCCTCTCCTGCCCCTCCTCTTCTCCTCCTTCCTCCTTTTCCTGCTCCTCCTTTTCCCTCCTTCTCTTCTTCTTCTCCTCTTCTCCCTCATTCTCCTCTCATACTCCTCCTCTTCCCTCCTTCTCTTCTCCTTCTCCTTCTCCTCCAGTTCTCTCCTCCTCTCCTCCTTTTCCTTCTCTTCTTCCATCCTTCTCCTCTCATGCTCCTCCTCTTCCCTCCTCTTCTCCTTCTCCTTCTCCTCCGCAGCAGCGGCTGCTCTCAGTAGCTCTTCTTCTTCTTCTTTCACTTTTAATTTCTCTGCTGCTTTTTTAATTTTTTCTTCTCTCTTTTTTCTCTTCTTTTTTTCTTTAATTCAGCCTTGAGTCTGTTCTCAGTCTCCATTTTTTCAATTTTTCTTTCAAGCTGAGAAAGATATTCTCTCAAGTGCTGATTTTCATTCCTCAACACTTCTATTTCTTCAGCTTGTTCATCCCGTGGTGGTGGCAAATAACCTGTAAAAGTTGGTTCTTGCTCACTCGTTTCTTCTTGCTCAATTATTTCGGCCGCTTCTGGCTCCTTTTCCGCCGGGATGTTAGCTTGATTATATGTATTTCCTTTTTCTTTTTCTTCTTCATCTTCATCTTCTTCTTCTTCCTCCTCCTCCTCCTCTTCCCCTTCAACAGAAGGCCATCCATATTTTTTTCATCATTAGAGATGTTGGCCATTCGACTCAAAATCTGAAAATAAAAATAAAAAATTAAGTTAAAACCAAGACAATGAAATAATTATACTGCGACCATGGTCGCAGTTTATTTATTAAATATTTATGATAAGAATGCGACCATGGTCGCAGTTTGTTTGTCCGGCACATAAATTTAACTGCGAAGACTTGCAGCTCAATACTGCGACCATGGTCGCATTTAATGTATACGGTATAATCAGGAGAATGCGACCATGGTCGCACATTGTTTGTCCGGCACATAAAATGAACTGCGAAACGTGCAGCTCATTACTGCGACCATGGTCGCAGTTTATTTGTACTGCACATAAAAAGAACTGCAACTTACGATATGTGTGTCAAGCTCATTTAGATCAACTTCAAGCAGAGATCTGCTAATGTTTTGGAGGTCCCATCTTACTACGCGTGGGGTTTTGTCCTCCAAAACAGACCTCGGTTCAAAAATAAGAGCCCTCTCACATAGCTAATACTGCAAAATGCAAAATTAATTAGTTTACATAAATATTCACAAGATTATCGAGAAATTTCATACAATATTGGCCAAATTTGATATTCATACTTACAATAATTTGCAGGGAGCATCCTTGCAGCTCGTACGTGGTGTGCCTGAAGATGTCCATTGACTCAATCAGGAATTGCCAAACAGCTTTAGCCCAGCATATTGTCCTCATCAGCTGCATATTGGCAATCTGTTCCACAATATACCACGGCACCGTGCATTTACTGTCAGAAAAGAATAGAGTGGCCGACATGTATAGGATGATTATTGTAGTAAAGTCTTGAGCTGCAAGTCTTGTCTGTCTCTTATAATTTCATGTAAAGTCACTTGCTGCTCAAGCTGTTCATCCTTTGTCACATCTAATTCACCCCTCCTCCTTTTCTTGACCAGAAGATCATCCAAAGTCTCTTCAATAGATACTTTCGTGATCTTCTTTATATTGGGGAAATAATGTTTTATAACCCCTCTGTCCTTCATCGTACATGTCTTATTCATAATAAAATCCGCCCCAATGATAGGTAGACCAAAAGTTAGGGCAACATCCTCCACTGTTAACTCAATTTGTTTGCCCCCAATTCTAAAGGTCCTTGTATCCCTATCATATTGGTCTAAAATTCTCAGTATAGCAATGTTTGATTTTAGACCCTTTTCACCCCCAAATTCCTCATTGTAGAAGGCCATGAAGATTAGGCAGAATGTGGTCTTCTTGATCGCATCTAAGAAATCGGCCTGAATGTACTTTTTGAATTTCTTTATGAACTCGCACATAGGTTTTAGGCTCGATCTCAGAGGACGAACCTTCATCTGTTCTTTAACTATAGATGAAGAAAAATTAAAAACTTTAGACCAATGATTATTTAAAAATTATAAGGGAATAAAAGCAAATTATTTTTAAAACACTGCGACCAGGGTCGCATAAGCCTACAGTGCAAATGTAAACAACTACGACCCGGGTCGACACTGCGACCAAGGTCGCATAAGCCTACAGTGCAAATGTAAACAACTGCGACCCGGGTCGACACTGCGACCAAGGTCGCATAAGCCTACAGTGCGAATATAAACAACTGTGACCCGAATCGACACTGCGACCAAGGTCGCATAAGCCTACAGTGCAAATATAAACAACTGCGATTCGGATAGACACTGCAACCAAGGTCGCATACGCCTACAGTGCATATTGAAACAACTGCGACCCATGTCATCAAAGTAGGGAATAAAAATCAAAGGACGTTTCATATACTGCGACCAACGTCGCATTTATCTACAACGAAAAGTTCAAAAAAAAATTAAAATTTTAAAACTGTACGATCTAAGTCGCACAGATCTGCAAATATAATTTTAACAATTGCGACCGAGGTCGACATATAGTGTATGAAAAAAAATTTTAAAAAAATATTAGCAAGGTCGCATACATCTACATCGCTTTTTCCAAAATACTGCGACCAT
Source organism: Agave tequilana (assembly GCA_038442645.1). Lineage (NCBI taxonomy): Eukaryota > Viridiplantae > Streptophyta > Magnoliopsida > Asparagales > Asparagaceae > Agave > Agave tequilana. The sequence goes on along the minus strand of JAVJIF010011174.1, from coordinate 78,367 downwards.
GGTAAAAATAGAAGGAAATGAAAAAATTTGAAAAAAAAGACCTTTGTCGTTGTGTTTCAAAATTTATAAATTTAAAAATTTATTCATGATCTCAAGTTTCAGAATCTCTCTCTTATTTGCGACCATGGTCCCAAGTTTTTGCAAAAAAAAAAAGAGACAGAAACGGAAAATAAATCTGAAAAAAAATTATAACTATTAAAATCCACAAACCCTAAAAAAAATTTGCTTTCGTTTCACCATTACCTTTTTCGACGGATGATTTCTTTCGCGCCATGTGTTGCAAATATTTTTTTTTAAAAACGGATCAAATTTTGAAACAATAGAACTAATCTCTTCAGAATGATCAGGTGAAATTTTAGAGCTGTAAATTTTTTTGAAAGAAAATGTTTTACATAAGGTAAAAGGTTGTGAGAGAGGGTATTTTCAGAAAATACTATGTTGAGGTGATTGATAGTAAATTAGGCGGGATTTTTCAGGTTTTTGTCCGCCAAAATTTATGAGAAGTTTGTGGCTATGATGTTGCCACGTCCCGCCGGCTGAGAAACTCTCTCAGCTGGCGGCTGAGGTACAGTAACCCCTATATATATATATATATATATATATATATATATATATATATATATATATATATATATATATATATATATATATATATATAGAGAGAGAGAGAGAGAGGGAGGGAGGGAGGGAGGGAGGGAGAGACTTCTGTCCTTTTAAAAGAATTCGAGGCCGAATCCTTCCCTCTTAAATACCAGCATCCGACATTCAAATACAAGATTCACTCCATTGAAATTGATCTATATTATTTCAAGTATTTATAAACCAATATTCAAGTGTTTTGAATACTTTTTGCCCATGCATCAAGCAGGAGAAAAACGAACGGCCTAAATAGTTAGTTGGTTAGTTTAACGGTGTAGAACATTTAAAACCTAACAAAAATTAGTTTGTAGGGATTTTTAAATATTTAGATCATAATGAAATGGACGGATCGGGAATTTGTATGTCTAAAGACATAAATCTAACCAACTCACTACTTTCGGCTGTCCATTTTGCGCCACTTGATGGATGGACAAAAAATATTCAACAAACTTGATTTTTGGTTTATAGATACTTGAAATAATATAGATCAACTTCAATGGAGTGGATCTTGTATTTGAGTGTCAGAGGGTTAAATTTGAGTGGGAAGGATTCTGGTTCAAATCCTTTTTTAAGGACACAAGTCTCTCTCTCTCTATATATATAGATGTCAAATTCTTCCTATTCAAATACCAACATCCGATATTCGAATACAAGATCCACTTTGTTTAAATTGATCTATGTTATTTCAAGTATTTATAAACCAAAAATCAAGTGTTTTGAATATTCTATGCCCATTCATCAAGTAGGAAAAAACGGACAGCCTAAATAGTGAGTTGGTTAGTTTAACGGTGTAGAACATTTGAAATCTAACAAAAAGTGATTTGTAAGAGTTTTTAAATGTTTAGATCATAATCAAATGGCCGAATCGAGAATTTGTATGTCTAAAGACATAGATCTAACTAACTCACTACTTTTGACTGTCCATTTTGCACCGCTTAATGCACGGGGAAAAAGTATTCAAAAAACTTGATTTTTGAATTATAAATACTTGAAATAATATTGATCAACTTCAACGGAGTGGATCTTGTGTTCGAATGTCGGAGGGTTGAATTTGAGTTGGAAGGATTCAGGCTCAAATCCTTTTGGAAGAACACAAGTGTGTATGTGTGTGTTGGGGGGTGTGGGGCGTAGAGTTACCATACACATAGGTGTGACTATGTTAAGTTACACACCATTTTTAACCAAAAAAAATTGCTTGGGGAGATATAAACAAAAATTAACGTGAGTGGTTCCCACAAGGTATTTAAAAAATATTTTTTGTGATGAAAATAGGTGTGTGTAACTATGCGAACGCCTCTAGTTGAAAGTTACTGCTAGCCATGCTTAGGGTGGCTGGACATCCACAAGGAATCCACTTATTATTCGTCCCAATGAGTAGGGTTGGTAATGGGTTCGGGCCGACCAAAGGCATGACAGAGCGACATAAGCTGAATAAAAACAATACTTTGGATGGAGTTTGGGCCTAAAATTTATAGTCTTGTTTATTTTTGTGTTGTGCCTCAGTTAGCTTTAGCCAGGTACGAACAACCCATGGCATGATGAATGGAGTTCTGATTGAGGCCGGCAAACGGCAGCACATTGATATTTAGGGCGTGTTTGGTAAGTTGCAAAACGTTTGCAAAATGCAAAAAATTTTGCAACTTTACATTTAAAGTTGTTTGGTTTCGTTTGCAAAATGCAAAATGCAAAACACTTTTGCAACTCTTCTTTTCCCACTTGCAGTTACTACAGTTAAATTTGTGGTCATGTAAATCTCACTTTTACACTCATATTTTCCCACTTGCAGTTGTTACAGTTAATTTTGTGGTCATGTAACTGTCACTTGTAGTATACTTACAGTTCAAAACAGTTACTTGATAATCAATATATAATTAAATATTATTAAATATTTAATATTTTAATAGTGTTCAATTTCTTATTTAATTATTTAATTATTTTATATTTTTAATCTTTAACTTTTTTATTGTTTTAATATTTAATATTTTACTATTTTAATTTAATATTTTAATTTAATTATTTATTATTTTATTAATACTTATTCCATTTTTTATTATTTTATTTAGAGTTAATATTTTATTAGTATAACAATATTATACTTTAATATAAAATTATTATATATTTAATTATTTATTTTTTAATATAAAAAATTACTTTATTAATATCATAATATATTTTATTATTATATTAATATTTTATTATGTTAATATTGTAATAATAATTCAGTATAATAATACTATAATGATAATTTATTATTAAATTATAATTATATTTTACTTTATTAATTTTATATTTCTATATATTACAATAATATTATAATAATTTGCAAGTATTTTTAATATTATAATATTATAACTATATTTTATTATTGTTGTAACATTTTTTAATATTTATATTTTATTAGTATTCTTAAAATTTTATTAATGTTCTTTAGATTTTCTTAAAATTTTATATTATTTATTTAGTTAATATTTTAGTAATATTTTACTATTTATACTAATATTTTATTAATATTATTGTTATAAATAAAATATTAAGATTATTAATTTTTATCTCAAATTTATTAATACAATTTAATTTGCAATAGTAGATTTAATTTAATAGTATTTATAATATTTAAATCACTGCTACAGTTAATTTTGTGGTCAACTTTTCCACTTACACTTTTACATTACCAACCAAACACCGTAAAACACAATATACTTTACCATTTACACTTTCATTTTATTAACCAAACACCGTAAAACACAATATACTTTTCCATTTACACTTCACTTTATCAACCAAACACCGTAAAACACAATATATTTTCTCTGCTACAGTTCACTTTTTCCATTCTCATTTTACGACTTACGACTTGCGACGTTTTGCAACGAAACAAACAGGCCCTTAGTTTATTAGTCATCTAAATTAGATCTCACTTTTTTATTTGAATCATTTGTCTTCTCATTCTCACTATAATCTTCAAACCAAATGACACAGTGGCCGAAAAAACCTCTGTTCTTCTCTAATAGATTAAGCATAAAGTAGACACAAAGTATGAGGTTAGGGGCTGTTTGTTTCGTCGTAAAAGGCGTAAAAGTCCGTAATTCGTAAATCACTTACAACCCAGTTACAACTACGGTGTTTGTTTGGATCGTAATTCGTAAAACACTTACGCAACTCAACTGTCACTCACTTGCAACCCAATTATCATTCACTTACAGCCTAGTTATAGTTAATTTTGTAGTCATGCAAATTTGTTTTATTTTTTAATGTTAATATTAAATTTTTTATTGCATTTTTAATATTTATTTATAATATTAAAACTTTTTAAATCACCAAATAGTTAATTTTGTGATCAACTTTTTCACTTACGACTTACACATTACGACAACAAAACACTGTAAAATATAATACACTTTCCCACTTATAACTTTATATTACCAACCAAACACCGTAAAAATTACATACATATAATTCATTTCAACTGTAAAAGACTTTACCAATTACGACTTACGAATTACAGCCAATTACGACAACCAAACAGGCCTCCCTTAAATTGAGTATGAACGAACTTCTAGTAGGTGTTGGGTATCCTGCTTAACAAGAATCAATCTGACAACTAATCAAGATCACTGAGATATCAACAATCTAATTGGCCAGGTCGGCAAATATCAGGTGGGAGGTTTTCCGTTCAATAGAACGTTCCTTAATTTAAGAACCACCTTTCAATTTCCTTTCTTGGTTTAAGCACCAATTAGACTGAATCCAAGTCAGTCTCGATATACTGTAAAGTATATCCCCTGTATAAAGGACTTAATCCACTTATACAGTATCACTTAGACTGAATCTAAGTCAATCTCGATATACTGTAAAGTATATCCCCTGTATAAAGGACTTAATCCACTTATACAGTATTTGAAGTGAGGTACGCTTAGAGCGAATCTCCTTAAGACAATTACGTCCCCCGCACCGGTGCTAACGGGATAATGGACGCTGGTCTCCCAAGATACAACACTTCTTCGCGGTATTTGGATAGCACTACCAAATCACCGTACGGTCGAACCGTAGTCAACCAGTACCTACACAGGATTAGCAAAGCAGCGGTATAATGACAAATTTCAAATGAATATTTGTCTTACTCTTTTGGAGGAACACCCACTGTTAAGGATGTAGGAAGGTTGAAGAATTTGGCAGAATCTCCTTTAGGAAGTCGCTTCGGATTCCCACTTTACACTGGAAATCGCGGATTCCCACTTCAGGCTGGAAGCGCAGTTCAGAACGTTGGAAGAACAGTTCAGAACTTTAAATAGAGAGAGAGAGAGAGAGAGAGAGATAGAGAGTTAATTCTCTGTTGGTGTGTTTTTAATTGAGAACCAGGAGGGCTTTATATAGTTTTCCAGGAGTAGGCCAACAGGTTAGAACCCAAACCAAGTAACCTTTGGCAGTCCAACAGGTGCGCAACTGTTGGCAATCCAACAGGTTTGCAACAGGAGCGGGACCTTGGTTCAAAAAGAACTAGGCCAGGTAGAGAACTCAGACTCAGATCTGAACCCGAGTCCAGTAGACCCAGACCCAGACCCGAGCCCGGCACCGGCACCGGCTGGCCGCCGCCGCCCCGCGGCGCGCGTGCGCGCACGTATGTACGTGCATAGTTCCCTCCTTTTCGCGCGCGAAAACTCCAAGTACCCAAAGGGCACACCCTTTGTTCTCAATTTTCTCTATTTATACTACAAAAGCTTCCATCCCACGGTCAATGTGGGACTAAATGCTTGTAGCAACCTTTAGTCCCATTTGGCTTTGAATTAGGCAATCTTTGGACTTGAATATCTCATTCATTCGAAGTCGGAATTGAACATGTGAATATACCACGTTCATCACAAATGGAAGGAGAATACACTCCAACCATCATCCGGTTGATTTGATCAACGGATCTCGCCATAATTCAACTTGAAGATTCCCTTTATATTCTTCAATTCCAATAATCCCCCACAATGAATGGAGATTCAAGGAAATGACGCACAAAGAGACTGACTCTATTGTGTAAGGTATTTTAGAAAAGAAACTGCATAAGGATAGGTGAACTAGGTCTTGAACCTTCCATAGCGAAATCTTTATCGGACTTACTGGCTAATCCGTGAACTAGGTCTTGAACTGTTAGCCGTTAGTGTAAGTCAAGTCAACAAGCTTCACACAGTGACTTTCCAAATCAACTTTGGTTCTCTGTTGTGTCCGTTTTGGCCCTGGACATTCTTGGTTTCAGAGAGTATCTTTAGGGAATAACAGCCTCCATAGAGATTCCCAAAGAGCCGACCCAACTCTATACTCACATAGGTGATGGACCTATTAAGAGTAGTCTACTCTACTCCACTTGTTTAGTAACAAGATATAGGCATCATTAAAAGCGTTAAGCTTATCCTTAATCCACTTGTAGAAAAGCACTTATGTGCACCTTAGGAATGGATTGGAGTCAAGCTCCCAAGTGCTTACTGGCTGAGTCAATCATAACTAGTTTTTCCTCTTGAACTTAGTCCGTGGGATCTCCAGTCGCTAAGTGAGGTTTCCATTAAGCTGACTCGGTAAGGTTAGGCTTTTAGACCCATTCCCCTCAATGCGCAGTTTATACGCTCTCCACTTAAACCTTTAGTAAGCGGATCTGCTAAATTATCCTTTGACGATACAAAGTCAATAGAGATAATTCCATTTGAGAGCAACTGCTTCACGGTATTATGTCTACGACGAATATGTCTAGACTTACCGTTGTATATCACATTTTGTGCCCTAGATATAACTGCTTGATTGTCGCAGTGTATACATATAGCGGGCACTGGCTTTTGCCATAACGGTATATCTTCTAAGAATTGTCGAAGCCATTCTGCTTCTTCTCCAGCCTTATCTAAGGCTATGAATTCCGATTCCATAGTGGAACGGGTAATACATGTTTGCTTAGAAGATTTTCAAGATACCGCTGCTCCTGCTAGAGTAAATACGTATCCGCTAGTTGATTTTGATTCCTCAGAATCTGCAATCCAATTAGCATCACTGTATCCTTCCAGTACAGGAGGATACTTTCCATATCTCAAGGCATATTCCTTGGTATGTGATATGTAACCCAATACTCGTAGTAGAGCGGTCCAATGTAGATCACTAGGATTACTAGTGTATCTACTTAACTTGCTTACAGCGTAAGCAATATCGGGTCTAGTGCAATTCATTAAATACATTAGACTTCCGATAATCTGAGAATACTCCAACTGGCGTATTCCAGTTCCTGTATTCTTATGAAGGTGGATGTGTGGGAGAAAAGGATTTGTATTCTCTTTTATCCCATGATCATTGAATCTTTCTATCATCTTATCCACGTAATGAGATTGAGATAGACTGATTCCATCTGGTGTTCTAGTAATTTTAATTCCTAAATTACATCAGCAACTCCCAGATCCTTCATATCAAAACTGTTGGATAACATTCTTTTAGTGGACTTAATAATTTCAATATTAGTCCCAAGTATCAACATGTCGTCTACATAAAGACAAACAATGATACATGCATCTCCAACTGTTTTCGTGTAAACACACTTATCGCATTCATTGATAGTGAATCCATCTTTGATCATGACACTATCAAATTTCTCATGCCATTGTTTTGGAGCCTGTTTTAAACCGTATAAGGATTTTACCAATTTACACACCTTGTGTTCTTGGCCCTTGACTTTAAATCCTTCAGGTTGCTCCATATATATTTCTTCACTTAATTCACCATTTAAGAATGCAGTCTTGACATCCATTTGATGGATATCTAAGTTGTGCAATACTGCAATTGCGATTAACATCCGTATGGACGTTATTCTTGTTACTGGTGAATAAGTATCGAAGTAGTCAAGTCCTTCTTTTTGCCGATAACCCTTGGCTACTAATCTAGCCTTGTACTTATCGATAGATCCATCGGGTTTTAATTTTCGTTTAAAAATCCACTTACACCCAATTGGTTTACTTCCAGGAGGCAAGTTTACCAATTCCTAAGTATGATTACTTAGTATGGATTCTATTTCGCTATTTATAGCTTCTTTCCACATTTGTACTTCTGGGGTTGACATAGCCTCTTTAAATGTTTGAGGCTCGCTCTCAATAGCGTATGCTATGAAATCTGGACCAAAAGATTTTGAGATTCTAGATCTCTGACTTCTTCTTGGTTCAATTTCCGCATTTACAATTGGTTCCTCGGGGCTTTCGTCCCTGAACGTCATCTCGTGTGTTCTTTTCCCAGAAGTCTTATCTGCTTCCCGTTTGTACGAAAAGATGTCTTCAAAGAACACAGCATCTCGAGATTCGATAATCATGTTTACATGAATATCTGGTATTTCTGATTTATGAACCAGAAATCTGTAGGCACTACTATTCAAGGCATAGCCTATGACTATGCAGTCCATAGTTTTTGCTCCCAACTTAGTCTTTTTAGGTAATGGTGCCAGCACCTTTGTAAGGCACCCCCACATTTTGAGGTAATGGTAGGAAGGTGTCCTTCCATGCCATAACTCGAATGGTATTAGACCAAGTTTCTTGTGGGGTACTCTATTTAGAATATGATTTGCAGTTAATAGAGCTTCCCCCCACAAGTTCTGCGGAGCTCCAGAACTTACGAGCATGGAATTAACCATCTCCTTCAAAGTTCTGTTCTTCCGTTCAGCAATTTCATTTTGCTGAGGAGTGTATGGTGCTGTAGTTTGATGTATTATACCAAACTAGCACATAACTCACTAAAATCATTTGATTCATATTCTCCGCCTCTATCGGATTTTAGAATCTTGATTTTCTTGTTGAGTTGATTCTCAACTTCGGCCTTATATGTTATAAACATATTTATTGCCTCATCTTTACTGTTTAAAAGATACACATAACAGTATCTTGTACAGTCATCAATAAAATTAATGAAATACTTTTTACCGCCTCTAGTTGGCATAAACTTCAAGTCACATAGATCGCTATGAATTAACCCTAAAGGTTCTGTATTTCGATCTATTGAGTGAAATGAATTTTAGCCAACTTGGCCTCAATACAAATCTCACACTTGCGAATTTCTTCCAAGTTGAGTTTAGGAATGTATCCCAGATTAGACAAGTTTTTCAAAGACTTGTAATTTACATGCCCTAATCTAGCATGCCACAAAATAGGAGACTCAAGCAAATAAACAGAAGAATTTCCTTTATTTATTAGCTTCGGGTACAAATACACGGACTTTTTATCTACCACTGCAACATTGGCTTTAAAAAGTCCATCAACAAGATAGCCCTTACCCACATACATCCCTCCCTTAGTAAGTACAAATTTGTCAGATTCAAATACCATTCTAAATTCTTTCTTACTAAGTATTGATCCGGAGATCAAATTCTTGCGGATGTCTGGAACATGAAGCACATCGTTAAGAGTAAGCTCTTTCCCCGATGTCCACTTCAGGATGACCTTGCCCTTTCCTTCAACCTTTGAGGAAGCTGAATTACCCATGAATAGCTGCTCATCTTGCTCTAGCCTTTGATATTCTGAGAATAATAATTTCTCCGAGCAGATGTGCCGAGTAGCTCCCGTGTCTACCCACCAATCTTTGTTATTGGTTGTCAGATTCACTTCTGACACCACAGCTGAAAGACTTGGTGATTCATGGTTGGTCATGTTTGCCTGTGGGTGGCTCTTCTTGTTCCCCTTAAGACGGCTGCGACATTCATTAGCTTTATGTCCTTCTTTGTTGCAGACATAGTAGGTTCCTTTGAAGCGCATGCTTTTGCCGTCTTGGGCCTTGCCTTTGTACCCCTGGGATGTCTTCTTCCGCTTCAAGCCTTTGGAAGTAGACGCTTTCCCCTTTGAGTCCTCGATCACATTAGCTTTTGCTTCGTAGGAGTTCTTGCTGGTCCTTTTCTCGGACTTGCGGTTGTCCTCCTCGATACGAAGCCTCACAATGAGATCCTCCAACTTTAGCTCCTTTCGCTTGTGCTTCAGGTAATTCTTGAAGTCTCTCCACGCAGGTGGGAGCTTCTCCACGATTGTTGCAACCTGAAAAGTTTCAGGAAGAATCATACCTTCGGCCTCTATTTCGTGCAAGATAAGTTGGAACTCTTGCACCTGACTGATGACAGTCTTGGTATCCACCATTTTGTAATCCAGAAATCGTCCTACGATGAATTTCTTGGTACCAGCATCCTCAGTCTTGTATTTCTTGTCAAGACTGGCCCATAACTTCTTTGCCGTAGTGATTGGATTGTAGACATTATAAAGAGAGTCATCCAGTCCATTAAGAACATAATTTCGACAAAGGAAGTCACATTGAGTCCATGCATCAGTTGCAGGCTCTGGTGGATCTTCTTCCAGGAATCTGGCCAGATGAAGAGTGGTCAAGTAGAAGTACATCTTCTGTTGCCACCTCTTGAATTCTGTGCCATCAAACTTTCCTGGCTTCTCCGGCTTCGGGTTAGGAAGTGGAGGAGGCATCAAACTTTGGAGCGGCATGTTTGTTGCCTTGCTTGAGCTATCTTGATTTGTCTCAGACATCTTCTGCAAGTTCAAGCAGAACTGAAGTTAGTAACTTCAATACTAATTGTCTTAAGATTGTTGGGTATCCTGCTTAACAAGAATCAATCTGACAACTAATCAAGATCACTGAGATATCAACAATCTAATTGGCCAGGTCGGCAAATATCAGGTGGGAGGTTTTCCGTTCAATAGAACGTTCCTTAATTTAAGAACCACCTTTCAATTTCCTTCCTTGGTTTAAGCACCAATTAGACTGAATCCAAGTCAGTCTCGATATACTGTAAAGTATATCCCCTGTATAAAGGACTTAATCCACTTATACAGTATCACTTAGACTGATCTAAGTCAATCTCGATATACTGTAAAGTATATCCCCTGTATAAAGGACTTAATCCACTTATACAGTATTTGAAGTGAGGTACGCTTAGAGCGAATCTCCTTAAGACAATTACGTCCCCCGCACCGGTGCTAACGGGATAATGGACGCTGGTCTCCCAAGATACAACACTTCTTCACGGTATTTGGATAGCACTACCAAATCACCGTACGGTCGAACCGTAGTCAACCAGTACCTACACAGGATTAGCAAAGCAGCGGTATAATGACAAATTTCAAATGAATATTTGTCTTACTCTTTTGGAGGAACACCCACTGTTAAGGATGTAGGAAGGTTGAAGAATTTGGCAGAATCTCCTTTAGGAAGTCGCTTCGGATTCCCACTTTACGCTGGAAATCGCGGATTCCCACTTCAGGCTGGAAGCGCAGTTCAGAACGTTGGAAGAACAGTTCAGAACTTTAAATAGAGAGAGATAGAGAGTTAATTCTCTGTTGGTGTGTTTTTAATTGAGAACCAGGAGGGCTTTATATAGTTTTCCAGGAGTAGGCAACAGGTTTGAACCCAAACCAAAAGCTGCAACCTTTGGTCCAGCCGTGTCTGTTGGCAGTCCAACAGTCGCAACCGTTGACGCGGAGCGGACTGTTTTGCAACCTTTGGTTGTTCAACATGTGCGTAACCTTTGGCAGTCCAACAGGTGCGCAACTGTTGGCAATCCAATTGGTTTGCAACAGGAGCGGGACCTTGGTTCAAAAAGAACTAGGCCAGGTAGAGAACTTAGACTCAGATCTGAACCCGAGTCCAGTAGACCCAGACCCAGACCCAGGCCCGTGCCCGACCCGGCACCGGCGCCGGCCGGCCGCCGCCGCCAGCGGCGGCGCGCGTGCGCGCACGTATGTACGTGCATAGTTCCCTCCTTTTCGCGCGCGAAAACTCCAAGTACCCAAAGGGCACACCCTTTGTTCTCAATTTTCTCTATTTATACTACACAAGCTTCCATCCCACGGCCAATGTGGGACTAAATGCTTGTAGCAACCTTTAGTCCCATTTGGCTTTGAATTAGGCAATCTTTGGACTTGAATATCTCATTCATTCGAAGTCGGAATTGAACATGTGAATATACCACGTTCATCACAAATGGAAGGAGAATACACTCCAACCATCATCCGGTTGATTTGATTAACGAATCTCGCCATAATTCAACTTGAAGATTCTCTTTATATTCTTCAATTCCAACAATCCCCCACAATGAATGGAGATTCAAGGAAATGACACACAAAGAGACTGACTCTATTGTGTAAGGTACTTTAGAAAAGAAACTGCATAAGGATAGGTGAACTAGGTCTTGAACCTTCCATAGCGAAATCTTTATCGGACTTACTGGCTAATCAGTGAACTAGGTCTTGAACTGTTAGCCGTTAGTGTAAGTCAAGTCAACAAGCTTCACACAGTGACTTTCCAAATCAACTTTGGTTCTCTGTTGTGTCCGTTTTGGCCCTGGACATTCTTGGTTTCAGAGAGTATCTTTAGGGAATAACAGCCTCCATAGAGATTCCCAAAGAGCCGACCCAACTCTATACTCACATAGGTGATGGACCTATTAAGAGTAGTCTACTCTACTCCACTTGTTTAGTAACAAGATATAGGCATCATTAAAAGCGTTAAGCTTATCCTTAATCCACTTGTAGAAAAGCACTTATGTGCACCTTAGGAATGGATTGGAGTCAAGCTCCCAAGTGCTTACTGGCTGAGTCAATCATAACTAGTTTTTCCTCTTGAACTTAGTCCGTGGGATCTCCAGTCGCTAAGTGAGGTTTCCATTAAGCTGACTCGGTAAGGTTAGGCTTTTAGACCCATTCCCCTCGATGCGCAGTTTATACGCTCTCCACTTAAACCTTTAGTAAGCGGATCCGCTAAATTATGCTTTGACGATACAAAGTCAATAGAGATAATTCCATTTGAGAGCAACTGCTTCACGGTATTATGTCTACGACGAATATGTCTAGACTTACCGTTGTATATCACATTTTGTGCCCTATATATAGCTGCTTGATTGTCGCAGTGTATACATATAGCGGGCACTGGCTTTTGCCATAACGGTATATCTTCTAAGAATTGTCGAAGCCATTCTGCTTCTTCTCCAGCCTTATCTAAGGCTATGAATTCCGATTCCATAGTGAAACGGGCATACATGTTTGCTTAGAAGATTTCCAAGATACCGCTGCTCCTGCTAGAGTAAATACGTATCCGCTAGTTGATTTTGATTCCTCAGAATCTGCAATCCAATTAGCATCACTGTATCCTTCCAGTACAGGAGGATACTTTCCATATCTCAAGGCATATTCCTTGGTATGTGATACGTAACCCAATACTCGTAGTAGAGCGGTCCAATGTAGATCACTAGGATTACTAGTGTATCTACTTAACTTGCTTACAGCGTAAGCAATATCGGGTCTAGTGCAATTCATTAAATACATTAGACTTCCGATAATCTGAGAATACTCCAACTGGCGTATTCCAGTTCCTGTATTCTTATGAAGGTGGATGTGTGGGAGAAAAGGATTTGTATTCTCTTTTATCCCATGATCATTGAATCTTTCTATCATCTTATCCACGTAGTGAGATTGAGATAGACTGATTTCATCTGGTGTTCTAGTAATTTTAATTCCTAAAATTACATCAGCAACTCCCAGATCCTTCATATCAAAACTGTTGGATAACATTCTTTTAGTGGACTTAATAATTTCAATATTAGTACCAAGTATCAACATGTCGTCTACATAAAGACAAACAATGATACATGCATCTCCAACTGTTTTCGTGTAAACACACTTATCGCATTCATTGATAGTGAATCCATCTTTGATCATGACACTATCAAATTTCTCATGCCATTGTTTTGGAGCCTGTTTTAAACCGTATAAGGATTTTACCAATTTACACACCTTGTGTTCTTGGCCCTTGACTTTAAATCCTTCAGGTTGCTCCATATATATTTCTTCACTTAATTCACCATTTAAGAATGCAGTCTTGACATCCATTTGATGGATATCTAAGTTGTGCAATACTGCAATTGCGATTAACATCCGTATGGACGTTATTCTTGTTACTGGTGAATAAGTATCGAAGTAGTCAAGTCCTTCTTTTTGCCGATAACCCTTGGCTACTAATCTAACCTTGTACTTATCGATAGATCCATCGGGTTTTAATTTTCGTTTGAAAATCCACTTACACCCAATTGGTTTACTTCCAGGAGGCAAGTTTACTAATTCCCAAGTATGATTACTTAGTATGGATTCTATTTCGCTATTTATAGCTTCTTTCCACATTTGTGCTTCTGGGGTTGACATAGCCTCTTTAAATGTTTGAGGCTCGCTCTCAATAGCGTATGCTATGAAATCTGGACCAAAAGATTTTGAGATTCTAGATCTCTGACTTCTTCTTGGTTCAATTTCCGCATTTACAATTGGTTCCTCGGGGCTTTCGTCCCTGAACGCCATCTCGTGTGTTCTTTTCCCAGAAGTCTTATCTGCTTCCCGTTTGTACGGAAAGATGTCTTCAAAGAACACAGCATCTCGAGATTCGATAATCATGTTTACATGAATATCTGGTATTTCTGATTTATGAACCAGAAATCTGTAGGCACTACTATTCAAGGCATAGCCTATGAATATGCAGTCCATAGTTTTTGCTCCCAACTTAGTCTTTTTAGGTAATGGTGCCAGCACCTTTGCAAGGCACCCCCACATTTTGAGGTAATGGTAGGAAGGTGTCCTTCCATGCCATAACTCGAATGGTATTAGATCAAGTTTCTTGTGGGGTACTCTATTTAGAATATGATTTGCAGTTAATAGAGCTTCCCCCCACAAGTTCTGCGGAGCTCCAGAACTTACGAGCATGGAATTAACCATCTCCTTCAAAGTTCTGTTCTTCCGTTCAGCAATTCCATTTTGCTGAGGAGTGTATGGTGCTGTAGTTTGATGTATTATACCAAAACTAGCACATAACTCACTAAAATCATTTGATTCATATTCTCCGCCTCTATCGGATTTTAGAATCTTGATTTTCTTGTTGAGTTGATTCTCAACTTCGGCCTTATATGTTATAAACATATTTATTGCCTCATCTTTACTGTTTAAAAGATACACATAACAGTATTTTGTACAGTCATCAATAAAATTAATGAAATACTTTTTACCGCCTCTAGTTGGCATAAACTTCAAGTCACATAGATCGCTATGAATTAACCCTAAAGGTTCTGTATTTCGATCTATTGAGTGAAATGAATTTTTAGCCAACTTGGCCTCAACACAAATCTCACACTTGCGAATTTCTTCCAAGTTGAGTTTAGGAATGTATCCCAGATTAGACAAGTTTTTCAAAGACTTGTAATTTACATGCCCTAATCTAGCATGCCACAAAATAGGAGACTCAAGCAAATAAACAGAAGAATTTCCTTTATTTATTAGCTTCGGGTACAAATACACGGACTTTTTATCTACCACTGCAACATTGGCTTTAAAAAGTCTATCAACAAGATAGCCCTTACCCACATACATCCCTCCCTTAGTAAGTACAAATTTGTCGGATTCAAATACCATTCTAAATCCCTTCTTACTAAGTATTGATCCGGAGATCAAATTCTTGCGGATGTCTGGAACATGAAGCACATCGTTAAGAGTAAGCTCTTTCCCCGATGTCCACTTCAGGATGATCTTGCCCTTTCCTTCAACCTTTGAGGAAGCTGAATTACCCATGAATAGCTGCTCATCTTGCTCTAGCCTTTGATATTCTGAGAATAACAATTTCTCCGAGCAGATGTGCCGAGTAGCTCCCGTGTCTACCCACCAATCTTTGTTATTGGTTGTCAGATTCACTTCTGACACCACAGCTGAAAGACTTGGTGATTCATGGTTGGTCATGTTTGCCTGTGGGTGGCTCTTCTTGTTCCCCTTAAGACGGCTGCGACATTCATTAGCTTTATGTCCTTCTTTGTTGCAGACATAGCAAGTTCCTTTGAAGCGCATGCTTTTGCCGTCTTGGGCCTTGCCTTTGTACCCCTGGGATGTCTTCTTCCGCTTCAAGCCTTTGGAAGTAGACGCTTTCCCCTTTGAGTCCTCGATCACATTAGCTTTTGCTTCGTAGGAGTTCTTGCTGGTCCTTTTCTCGGACTGCGGTTGTCCTCCTCGATACGAAGCCTCACAATGAGATCCTCCAACTTTAGCTCCTTTCGCTTGTGCTTCAGGTAATTCTTGAAGTCTTTCCACGCAGGTGGGAGCTTCTCCACGATTGTTGCAACCTGAAAAGTTTCAGGAAGAATCATACCTTCGGCCTCTATTTCGTGCAAGATAAGTTGGAACTCTTGCACCTGACTGATGACAGTCTTGGTATCCACCATTTTGTAATCCAGAAATCGTCCTACGACGAATTTCTTGGTACCAGCATCCTCAGTCTTGTATTTCTTGTCAAGACTGGCCCATAACTTCTTTGCCGTAGTGATTGGATTGTAGACATTATAAAGAGAGTCATCCAGTCCATTAAGAACATAATTTCGGCAAAGGAAGTCACATTGAGTTCATGCATCAGTTGCAGGCTCTGGTGGATCTTCTTCCAGGAATCTGGCCAGATGAAGAGTGGTCAAGTAGAAGTACATCTTCTGTTGCCACCTCTTGAATTCTGTGCCATCAAACTTTCCTGGCTTCTCCGGCTTCGGGTTAGGAAGTGGAGGAGGCATCAAACTTTGGAGCGGCATGTTTGTTGCCTTGCTTGAGCTATCTTGATTTGTCTCAGACATCTTCTGCAAGTTCAAGCAGAACTGAAGTTAGTAACTTTAATACTAATTGTCTTAAGATTGTTGGGTATCCTGCTTAAAAAGAATCAATCTGACAACTAATCAAGATCACTGAGATATCAACAATCTAATTGGCCAGGTCGGCAAATATCAGGTGGGAGGTTTTCCGTTCAATAGAACGTTCCTTAATTTAAGAACCACCTTTCAATTTTCTTCCTTGGTTTAAGCACCAATTAGACTGAATCCAAGTCAGTTTCGATATACTGTAAAGTATATCCCCTGTATAAAGGACTTAATCCACTTATACAGTATCACTTAGACTGAATCTAAGTCAATCTCGATATACTGTAAAGTATATCCCCTGTATAAATGACTTAATCCACTTATACAGTATTTGAAGTGAGGTACGCTTAGAGCGAATCTCCTTAAGACAATTAAGTCCCCCGCACCGGTGCTAACGGGATAATGGACGCTGGTCTCCCAAGATACAACACTTCTTCACTGTATTTGGATAGCACTACCAAATCACCGTACGGTCGAACCGTAGTCAACCAGTACCTACACAGGATTAGCAAAGCAGCGGTATAATGACAAATTTCAAATGAATATTTGTCTTACTCTTTTGGAGGAACACCCACTGTTAAGGATGTAGGAAGGTTGAAGAATTTGGCAGAATCTCCTTTAGGAAGTCGCTTCGGATTCCCACTTTACGCTGGAAATCGCGGATTCCCACTTCAGGCTGGAAGCGCAGTTCAGAACGTTGGAAGAACAGTTCAGAACTTTAAATAGAGAGAGAGAGAGAGATAGAGAGTTAATTCTCTGTTGGTGTGTTTTTAATTGAGAACCAGGAGGGCTTTATATAGTTTTCCAGGAGTAGGCCAACAGGTTTGAACCCAAACCAAAAGCTGCAACCTTTGGTCCAGCCGTGTCTGTTGGCAGTTTAACAGTCGCAATCGTTGACGCGGAGCGGACTGTTTTGCAACTTTTGGTTGTTCAACATGTGCGTAACCTTTGGCAGTCCAACAGGTGCGCAACTGTTGGCAATCCAACAGGTTTGCAACAGGAGCGGGACCTTGGTTCAAAAAGAATTAGGCCAGGTAGAGAACTCAGACTCAGATCTGAACCCGAGTCCAGTAGACCCAGACCCAGACCCAGACCCAGACCGGCACCGGCGCCGGCCGGCCGCCGCCAGCGCGGCGCGCGTGCGTGCACGTATGTACGTGCATAGTTCCCTCCTTTTCGCGCGCGAAACTCCAAGTACCCAAAGGGCACACCCTTTGTTCTCAATTTTCTCTATTTATATTACACAAGCTTCCATCCCACGGCCAATGTGGGACTAAATGCTTGTAGCAACTTTTAGTCCCATTTGGCTTTGAATTAGGCAATCTTTGGACTTGAATATCTCATTCATTCGAAGTCGGAATTGAACATGTGAATATACCACGTTCATCACAAATGGAAGGAGAATACACTCCAACCATCATCTGGTTGATTTGATCAACGGATCTCGCCATAATTCAACTTGAAGATTCCCTTTATATTCTTCAATTCCAACAATAGGTTGGTCCACGGAGTATAAGTCTAGACTTGTATAGTATTTTAGACCGCGTCTGAACCTTAGCTGTGTGGACCGTGTGCGCAGATCTGGTTCATTTGCTGTTACTGTAGAAAGATTGGATTGAGTTACAGGAGATTTCAGATTGAGAGAGCATGCATGTGTGGCGTGCCCGCTTCTCTCACAATATGACACCTGCCGCTTTTGCTCCTCCTGCGTCGAGTACACGTGCCGTGCTGCGGAGCAGCGAGCCTGCTACTTGTCCGCAGCTCTCGCATTCAAACTGACAGAAAACAATCAAACAGTGAAGAGAAGAGAGCGAGAGAGAGAGAGGTGAGTCCCTATTCCTTCCTCTAATGGATCCCCAAAGCAGACCTCACCGGCGCACCGCCGTCGTCGCCGCCGCCGCCGCCCCCCACCACCACCCCGAACAGCAAACCAAACAAGCAGCAGACCCCCTCCTCGCTCTCTCAAAGCCCGCAGGCTACATCGTCCACCTCGTGGCAGCCCATCTGGAGCACATCTCCGCCTCCCTCATCTCCCTCTCCTACCCATTCCTCTCCCTCCTCTCCGAGTCCGAGGCCGTCCCCTCCCGCGTCACCCACGGCGGCGGCGCCCTCGTCCGCAGGCTCTCCCTCGGCCTCCTCGGCGCCGTCCACGCCATCGCGGTCCTCGTCGCCGCGCTGGCGGCCGCCGTGCTGATCGGGGTCGGGCTGGTCAGGTTCTGGGTGGAGGAGCCGGTGGTCTACCGCCAGGCGCTGCATTTCGATTACACGAACGCGGAGCCCACTGCGGTTGTTTTGTTTGGAGGTGCCGGAGCAGCGCCCAAGGGAAGAGCCATTCCGGCAGGCCACACTACGAGGGTCTGCCTTGAGCTGCTCATGCCGGAGTCCGATTATAATCGGCATATCGGAGTTTTTCAGGTATTCATTAAGTTATTTCTTGTGTCAGGAATACATAAATTCTCATGATGCGTGCTTGAATAACAATTCGGTAATTAAAACAAGAAAATTTAAATTAATTTCTCGATTAGTTAATTAGAGACACTCTTGAAGAAAGAGCGGCTGCTCAATGCACATTGCCCGATTGTTGAAATTAGAGATTTACTCTCACATGACAATATGTCACACTTTATACCAGGATTAATATCACATTTACTCTTCATTAACATGAAACATACTATTTGGACTCAACTTCTTGGACTCCTGTTGGTGCTAATTATATATGTTTGAGTGAGAGAGACAATAAAACAAAGAAATAGAGGGTGCGAGCCACCCATTTAGGTGTTTCACCCTTAGATGCCCCTCTAGAGCTAAGTTCACAGGTGAAGGTGGACCAAGAAATTCCACAATTTGTCCGGGGATTATAGGGTGGACTTGAGCCAATTCATGTAAGCCTAAGTCCGAGACTATTTGATTAATCTATTGATCCCAAGTCCAAGTTTGTCACGATTTCGGGTTAATTGTCGCCATTTCCTTAGTTATAGACAAATTACTAGACCAGTTGACCGGTTGGTCGTCTGACTTGGGCGAGTTGTTTTTTCTTGGGTTTTCTAAGTGCTTTGGATGTCTATAGTGCGAGGAGATCTCTTAGATCATGTAAGATTATGAGAGGAGCCTAAAATACTCTGAGAATCAAAGAGTTCCTTGGAGAGGAGGAGGAGAAAGATACAAGTAAAGAGAAAAGAAAGAGTAGAAAGAGCCCAAATAATATTACCTCTTTGAAGATCAAAGCTAAGGAAAGAAGCTATGCTCAAGAAATGAGGATAACTCATCAAGGAAAGAGTTGTTTGCATCATTGTACGGTTTCATAAATGAAGATATGGGTGCTTAATATAAACTTATATTTAGAAAAAAGGTTATTGGTAAATATGGTTATTCTCTTGTACTCCATGTTATCCTCATGATATTTCTTTCAAGCTCTCTATGTCGATGTAGGCTTAGTTTAGCTGAGCTACTTATATCCTTGTGTATTGTGTTTCTTCTTTCATGTTTCATTGTCTTCTATGTGCTTGCTCCTTAAGTGAGGGTTGGCTACCACTTTTTCGCATAGTTATCAAAATCCTTCATTGTAATCCTTGCATATTAGTACTAAAGCCATAGATGAAGTTAGAGTCCACACCACAGAACGGAGGAAAGAGAATTAAGGTCTATCAATTAGTGGTGACAGATTCTTCTCAACTGGTGATCCAAAGAAGAAGGAAAGAGACACACCAGGTTCAAAGACGACAACAAGTATCAGAAGATTAATTGTAGCATGATATCATATGACAAAGAATATCATGAAGATGATGGAAGATTAAAGCTGTGGGGAGCTAGTCTCGCCACAATGTGATCATCAAGGTGTTGATGGATTCTCGCAGTGTTGGTAAAGTTATTGAAATTAGAGTATGTAGATGATGGATTTGATATTAGTTGAGTTCATCGATGTTAAGACAGGGATCTGACAACCACTATTAAAATGCTGGATTAATGGCTGAAAATTGATGGAAGTCAGTCCATGGTTGTATATTGGCAGTTGGCCTCATAAAACTGTTTCGATTATATGAAAAGACAGTTAGTCTCAGAGAAAACATTGATTAGTAGACAGACCATAACCACAAATCGATGGAAGACTATGGTAGAGCCATAATTGATTTAAGGTTGGACACTCCCATGTGTAAACGAGTAGTGTTAGGATTAGAATTATATAATATTGATTATATTATGAGTTTAGGTTTTCTTATCATGTAATTGTAATGCCTATATATTCGGGCATTGCTCTCATTAGTATGAAACTTGAATTTTGAGAGAATTGAATTGTGTTATTGATAAGGACAATGCCCAAATATATAGGCATTACGAATACATGATAAGGAAACCTCTACTCGTAATACAATCAGTGTTTAAATGTCGGATATCAGGGAATGTCGGATGTCATAATCGGATGTCGGATTTTAGATTTCAGATTTCGGAGAAATTTCGGGGCTGTTTAGTAAATTTCGGACGTCATGATGGATAACAAATATATCCCAGATGTCTTAAATAATATAATTTGAAATTCTTTTCAAGGTAATACATACACAACTTATGCAAAACTACATAAATATATTTAGGATATGTATAATTAACTTAAACATTTTGCATATATTCACTAATCCGTTGTTAAAATTTCTCAATTGCTCTAACTTTCAAGACCAATCAACATATTGGGTTTTTCCCAAAATGTCGGCCGACATTTCGGGAAAATGTCGGCCGACATTTCGGAAAATGTCGGCCGACATATAGGTTTTTCTCGAAATGTCGGCCGACATTTTCTAAAACGCCATTTCAAATGCGAGTGCGGATGTCGTGGCGGTGAGGGCTTGAAAACGAAATGTCGGTCGACATTTCGGAAATGTTGGCTGACATTTTGGAAATGTCAGCCGACATTTAAAACACTGAAGACAATTAGTATTATATAATTCTTATCCTGATACTACTCTTTAATGCCCCTCGCAAACTCACGATAGATGGTAAATTGTGAGTTTAGATGAAAGAAAAAGAAAATTAAAAAAAATCTGAGAAATATATGCTAAAAAAAAAAATCTAAAGTTGATGTTGATCTCTCGTGGCGCTGTTTGAAAACTGATCATTAGAAAACTTGTACCTTGAACAACGCCTCCTAAACTAATGATGGATGAACGTCGATAATTTGGATGAGTGTTCACGATGAGAAGAAGATGTCAAACAGTTGAGAGTATCTTTTGAAGAAGGAGAGATTCTGATTGATGCAAAGCACTTTCTGAAGCTTGACATAAGTCTCTTTCGTGTGTCACAAGAAGAATTTTGAGCCTGTAAGTCGCTTAGGATACAGAGGGCGGATCCAAAAAACTCACGAAGTGTCTCTTTCGCTTGAAGAAAGGTATGAAAGTACGCCTAGAGGGGGGGTGAATAGGTGTACGGCTAATCTAATGAACTAAATGCGGAAATTAAAACTTAATTGCAACTACACTTAATGCAACCAACGAGTGTAGCCGAATTCCCAGTGAAGGGCTCTGAACTAACTCCTCTTGATTTCTCTGAATAAGAGTTGAGGCGCTATATGAAACTCTCGTGGTTAAGCACAAGTGAGGCACACACAAACAAGCCAAGCATATAATATGAATGAGCAATATGAAATGATGCAAGGCATAATAGTAAAGAGAGAGAGTTAGAGAGTCAATGGATCAATCGCTAACACCGAGATATGTTTCGAGGTTCGAGCACACAGCTCTACGTCCCCGCCTTCACACAGAAGGATTTTCACTAATTTTGTCCACATAGGACTCCCACACAGGGAACCTCCACTGAGGATTTGGGGCAATACAACAAGGGAGTGCACAACTCCTCTCTCAATTACAAACACCACCTCTACACTTAGAGGCTAGGCGCAAAGCCACCAATATCAACCTCACAAATGAGGGATAGGCACAAAGCCAATACAACCAATCAACCTCTCACTAGAGGAATATGGCACAAAGCCACCACTCAACAAATCAACCTCTACACAAGAGGGATAACACAAAGTAGGAGGGTTACAACTTAGTGATTAAAAGACCACAAACCAATTCTTTCTCACTTCCACAAAGATCCTAATAGATAGGTAGATATGATAAGCTCAAGTGAGAAAATAAAGTGTTTGGAAAAGAAACCAACAAAGAAAAACACTTGAGAAAATCACAAGATAGATATAGAATTAGAGATCAAACACTAATTCCCAAATACTCTCTTTTTCTTTGAATTTTCCAACACTTTAAAACAAATAAAGATAGATCTTTTGAACGCAAAAATCTTTTGAAAACTTGCTGTTTTAAACACTAGAGAATAGGAGAAATTTTGTTCTTAAAAGTTCTACCTAAAACACTCTTGAAATGGGATATTTATAATCCCCCAAAAGAATCTGCCTGTTGGCAGCAGTCAGGTCAAAATTGACCTTCCGGTCGACCGGCCGGTCGACCGGCCAACGGTCAAAAAAATGACCGTTGAGCCTGCCAGTCGACCGCCCGGTCGACCTGCCAATCCAGAGAGCAATTGCTCTCTGGTCGGTCGACCGCTCGGTCGACCGTGCCAAGCCTCACGGTCGACCGCCCCCACCCGAGAGTGGAGTACTTGCAGTCGGTCGACCGGCCGAAGTGGCTGGTTCAGCGTGCACATTCTTATGCACGTCGGTCGACCGATCCGGTCGACCGACTCTGGGTCCGGTCGACCGGCCCGATCGACCGCCAGAGCCTGGCAGGGCTGTTTTAGGAACTTGAAACTTGGGTTTTTAATTATCAATTAAATCTCATAAAATCTCTAAAAATCTACAAAAATAAGTTCTTATATTCTCTTTGAAATACAAACTTATTTGAGTAAAAATCAAATCAAGTTACAAACATTTTGAACTCTTTTTGTGTTATGGAAATTTTACCGAAAATCAAAACTTGTATTTTTCAAAACTAGGATTTTTCAAATGGAAATCCGATTTGTCCAAAACTCATCCAAATAAATAGCATTTAAGCATGTAGTATATGGATATAATCCAATATACATGAAATAGATATATATCAATGCTTTTGACTTAAAGTCCAAAAATAGGTTTTGTTAAAATACAAAACTCCAAATACATGAATAGGCATATCAAAATAAGTTTGTCTAAGTATATGAAGCATATATGTATATAGATCAAATCTAATATACATTAAACCATGTAAACTTATTTTGAATCTATCTATTCATTAAAACCAAGATCGGTTAAACCAAAAATCGAAAACCAATAAATATGAAACTTAAACAAGTGTGTGTGTGTTGTGAACTTGAGCATATCACACTGTCTAACTTTACAATGGATCTAAACACTAAACTAAACAGTGTACCGAAGTCTTCTTGACGAGCTCCGTCTTCAAGTCGACTCGATCCAAACGTGATCCACCGAGCTAGACTCCAACGAGTGCAAGATATGGAACTTTAACGCTCGGGCTCTTGAATCACCATGTGAAAGCTTCAAAACTCCTTTGTTGAAGCTAATCACCTACTAATATCTTGGTTAAGTATCTGAAACTAAACACCACAAGATTATTAGTAAACTATAACTACATGAGTTAATCATCATCAAAACTATAGTGGAAGGCCTCTGGGCCAACAAGGTGGACATGTTGGGAATGGAGACAACCTTCAACAGCCCGGGGGTGGTGGCAAGGGGCGGAGCCCCCTGCGATGTACGCTAGAAGAAGAGGCATTTCCTTCATTGCAGCAGCACCCTGTAAATACAATGCTATGTATTTTCTTAGGGTTAGAGATTTCTCTGTGTGGTCATATTTTAAGAGAGAAAAAACTTTGTAAGCTTCTCAAATATAGTGAAACGGTGTGACTCAGGAGGACGTAGGCAAGTTGCCGAACCTCGATAAATTCTGTGTGTTCTTTACTTCCTGCATCTTTCTATTTTTCTTATGCTTTTATTCATCATAGGTTCCCAGATCCGTTCGATCTCAACAGGACATTAAAAGAGTGTGAGTTCCGTCGATAACAAATAGACTAGTTATAAGAGAGGAGATAGGCGGGTTTAGACTAGTTATTGGAGAGGAGATAGGTGGGCTTTGAGAGATCCTTAACTCAGATAGAAGTGGTTTTGAGAGATCCTCAAATTTAGTAGAAAAAGATGAGGCCGATTATAGAAGAAGAGGTGCTCGTATTTTATGAGAAGAGAGTCAGTGATAAATCTGTCAAGGAAGAGACTGCCACCTAGTGGAGGACTTGATCGATGATAACAAATCCGTCGAAGAAGAGACGTCTGCTAGTGACATATCCATCAAAAAAGAGATGGCCGCTAGTGGAGGAGTTGATCGATGATGACAAATCTGAAGAGATGGTCACTACTAACAAATCCATCGAACGAAGTTGTCAAGAAGTCATTAAAAAACTGACAACATGGTGATTGGCTAGTTCGGAGAAGGAAAGTGATTGGAGAAGAAAACCATGATCAATAACCTGCATGAGAAAAGGAAGCTTGCTAGATTCAGAAGCGAGAGAATTCCTGAAGTGGATTGGGTCTAGATCCAAATTAGTTCGGATTTAATTACTGAAGCGGTTTCTAATCTGAGTCAAGTTTGGAGAAACCCAAGTGGGTCAGGTTTGGTTGTATCAGGTTGAAAAGAACACACGTGGCGTGCTCGTGTATGGATCTGGGTGCAGAATTTCGATCACTTAGGGAAAGATGAATCGATCGATGCGAAGGAGAGGTTTCATATGTAAGAAACTGAGGAGGCCAATAGAAACACTGATGTTGAGATGACCTCCCAAAACGATGAAGATGTAGGAGCTGGTTGTGGATGTGATTGTACTTGGACTTGTAGAAGATGTGAACGTGGTTGAACTGCTTGTGAGAAACAACATGATTTTTCCATGCATGGTGATTAAGTCGGAGTAGATTTTTTGAATTATAGTATTTGGTTTTGATGATCAAACACAAAGCACAAATTCTCCGAGGGTCCCTCACAAGTTTTGTAACAAACTTTTGCATGGATTTTGATAGAAATAATGTTGAGATCTCATCGTCGTCCGATGGTAGTGTTGGCCCAATGGCCTTCCACTCTAGTTTTGATGATGATCAACACTCATGTAGTTATGTTTACTAATATTCTTGTGTTTCTAAGTTTCAGATCATTAACAGGATATTAGGTTGGTGATTAGCTTCAACAAGATGATTAGAAGCTATTCATGATGATTCCGGTGCCAAAGCTTAAAGATCATACCTTTGCACTTGGAGAATCACTGAGTTTTGGAGCAAGTCTACTTGAAGATGAAGATCGTCAAGAAGACTTAGGTATCTAGTTTAGAGTTTGTGTTTTAGATCCATATTTGTAAAGCTTAGTTTAATTGATATGCTCAAGTGCACAAATCACACACGTTTTATGATTGAGTTTTGGTTTTCATGAATAGTTTATCAAAACAAGTTTAAATTGATATATGTATAGTTGCTTCATTCTATACATGCATGCTTAATTTTTTAAACAAACTTATTTTGACTATCCTATTCATGTTTTGGAAAATTCTAGTTTGATAAAATACAAGTTTTGTTTTTGATAAAATTGGCAAGACACAAAAATGAATTGATATGATTGATATATGTCTTGAAATTTTTATCACAAGTTTGGTTATCAAAGTAAAATGATAAAACAAGTTTTAGAAAAACATATTTTTAGAAAAACAGTTTTTATTGTGATTAAAACTATTTTTTTTTGATTTACTGTGAATTTATGGGATTTTTATTGAGTGAAAAGACCTATTTTCAAATCCCGTATCTGTGCAGAACTGAGGACTGGCTGACAGGCCAAGTCGGTCGACCGGACCGGTCGACCGCACCATAGGCCGGTCGACCGGGACGGTCGACCGACGTGCACAAGTCTGTGCACGTTTTGGAGTCTCTGGGACGGTCGACCGGGCCGGTCGACCGAGATGAGAGTTCTGCTCTCAGGATGTTTCGGTCGACCGGGCCGGTCGACCGCTATTGCCCAACGGTCACATTTTTGACCGTTGGCGGTCGACCGGACCGGTCGACCGGCAGTCTGTCAGACTGCCAGCTCAGCCTAACGGCTAGTTTTGTATAGGGGTTATATAAACCCCATCTCTTTGGGGATTTTGGCCAAGTTTTCTAAGAGAAAAAATACTAGTTTTCTGAAGTGTTTAAAAGAGTTTTCAAAAGAGTTTTTGGGCTTTAAAAACTTCTCATCTTTATTTGTTTTGGGTTTTTAGAAAATCAAAGAAAACTAGGTTTTGGGATTTTGATTTGGTATTTCATTTTCTATCATATACAAGAGATTTCCCAAGTAGTTTTTCTTTGTTGCTTGTTTCCAAAAACACTTTGTTTCCACACTTGAGCTATCTTCTATCCTAAACTATTAGGATCTTGTTTTTGTGGAAAAAGATAAGAGAAAAGAAAGAGAAGTGTTTGAGGTTGTTTGTTGTAAACCTCATTGTTGTAAACACCCTTATACTTGTGAATCCCTCTTCGGTAGAGGTGATCGGGTGATTGTGTTGTGGATCCCTCTTAGGTAGAGGTGATAGTGTTTGGTTGTGAGCCTCTTCGGTAGAGGTGTGTGGATTGGTTGTTGTATTGGCTACGGGCCTTACCCCTCGGTTGTGAGGTGGTTGTTTGAGAGAGGAGTTTGGTACTCCTAGAGTTGTTAGAAATCCTCTTTGGTAGAGGTTCCCTCGGTGGGAGTTGAGATAGTGGAAATCCTACACGGTGGTGTAGGCGGGGATGTAGAGCAAGGTGCTCGAACCTCGAAACAAATCTCGGTGTTTGCGATTGCTCTCATTGTCTCTCTAACTCTCTCTCATTTACTTTGTGCAAAGCATCATACTTCATATCATATCATATTTGCTTGTGTTGAGCATATTTCATATTGCCTTGCATCTTTTATATTGCAATTCATTCTTATATGCTTGGCTTGATTGTGTGCATTTCATATTGCTTGGATTGCTTGTGTGTATGTGCCTAACTTATACTCATCCAATAAGAGCTTCACATAGCGCCTCAACCCATTTCAAGGGGAATCAAGGGGAGTTAGTCCAGAGCCTCGCAAGGGGAATTCGGCTACACTTATTGTATTGTATTAGTTTGTGCATAATTTGCATTAGCTTCCGCATTTAGTGCACTTAGTTTGCATTAAGTTTCTAGATTAGCACTTACACCTATTCACCCCCCCCTCTAGGTGTTTTTTCAGGTAGGCTTTAGGAATCTCAGTCAACAACAAAGGCGAATCATGTGTTACGAGAAGACTTTGATGAAATGCAAGGCGGAAGGTGGCCCAGCGCTACGTACTACATGAGCGCGACTCAGCACAGGCTCGAAGACAGGGTGAGAATGTCGATCAACAAAGGAAATCTTTTAGGAGGCTCTAGTATCATAAAACTTGAATTTTGAGAGTTTGTGTTATTGATGAGGGCAATGCCTGAAATATATATAAGTATTACAACTACGTGATAAGGAAACCTCTACTTATAATACAATTAGTATTATATAATAATAAATGGTAGTGACTTGTTGACAACATGTTAGATATTTGGTTAAAGCAACTTAGGAGGTGCCCACTGGATTGGTTACTAGGATTGAAACTCAATTTGACCCAAAAAGGAAACCCCTAATGAAGTCTTGGGTTTAATCTTTTATTTAAATCTTTATCCAATTACTTTCCTACTCGATATGGGCCTAATTTTGCACTTTTTTTTTATATCAAACTCATGAACCCATCTTAGCTGGATTAGGATTCCCATTTCCACTGCATGCGAGAGACACACTCTAACAAACTAAAGTTTGGTTCATATTTTTGAAAATTTTATCCCTAATTTCTTTTAAATTAAAACATGTAATAATTAAAACTTAAAACAAATCAAAATTAAATATGCATCAATTACTAACAAGCAACAAAATTAAAATAAAGAGTAAGATCATTGGCCTGGGAGATGTAGTCGTGTGACGCACTGCCGACGACAAATGGCCGGTCCTCTCGTCCGGACATCGAATTGGCCCCGTCAACTAGCGGTAAAGGCTCCCCCAGAATTACCAGTACCTGAGCTCGGAAGCTAGCACTAGGCCTCTACTTAGATTGAGAATGGTTGCCCAAAAAATAAAGAAAAAAGAAGAAAATTTAATTTAGACTGAAACCCTTCTCACAAAGAGTAGGCCTCAAAAGAAATTTCAAAGAGAAAGAAGAGACAATGAGAACTATCTGTTGAGAACTGAGATATGGTTCTATTTATAGCCTTAGAACCTCAGTTGTCATAACAACTCTATCAGAAAATCCAAGCAGTTGAGAGATTTTCTCAACTGATTTAGATTCTGAGACTTGGTCAAAGTTGACTTGGTAAAATAAAATTTGAAATGAAAGCTTTTTTCTTTTATATTAATTCAAAAATCCAACAGTCCCCCCTAAAAGCTTGAGTTTCAGAGGACGAATAAACCAATACGATGTAAACAAATCAAAAAATATAAATATGAATAAAGTTGGGCAACCTCATACTGTGAATTCGGGACAGGTGGACTACGCCTGAAATCTTTCTTAGTTAATTTATCGTCATCTGAGAGACATAGTGGACTAAGCCTGGAATTAAGTTCTTGTACCAGATATTTATTAAAGACACACAATAAGTCCTCATTTATTGAGCAAGTGGCTTGAGCTTTAATGATCATGCTTGCAGTAACCGACTCATGAGAGTTTTTAGGGGTCAACCTGCCCCCCCAACCGCGGCCATCACAGTTCCTCTCACGTAGGTAAGTCCTCCAACGGTACTACATTTGGATGTTAAATCTTTCACACTACATGTGTTGGACTTATTAAGAGTTAAACTCGACCTTGTCTAGCTGTATTATAAGAGCATAATCACCATGGAGTAATAGCTACAATGCTACATTTACGATACAAACATATCTGGGTCGATGCTCCACATGAGAGCTTGTTTGTACCACATTGAACCTCTTTCATGGAACCAGCTCCCAATCAAGTTAGTTAGGTTCCCACTGTCAGTGAATTATACTATGGACTTAACCCCATCTCTCTCGATGATTCTAGGATCACATTCCTATTAGCTTTTCATGATCATATTATTATGATTCTTGACACCCTTTATTAAACCAATAAAGCGTTTGAGTAATTGTCAGTCTCCCCCATTTGGGATCATAAATAGTTATAAAGTTTTTCTTATTGTCTTAGTTTCAATACGAGCAAGTTATATCTTAATGGTTTATGATAGCATATATACATTGCATTTGATTATTTCTTAGAAATTTATGATTATCAAAATCATTTTAATGCACATTTAGTGTCAAATTTAAGTATTGTTATGTAATTCAAATATATCTAAAATATAGCTTAAATATATGATAGCATATATCATATACAAAAAATTATTTATTATCCATTTTACTCACCTTATTAAGACATTAATGATATACAGATTGGATTTTAGTATCTTATAAGATGGCTGCAAATTAGTTTCTTACCAGATAGTAAGACATCTTAATTTATCTTATCATTTATATTCTTAATAGCATCTGGATTTTCATTTTGGATAAATCATCATTGTCTTAATTTATTGACTAGAATATAAAATATAATTTTCTCTTTTGTATATGTAACTTTATTTTCACAAACAATATATGCATAGTGTATGCATATATATCTTTAGTTTTGAAAATATGTCATATTTAAAATCTTCAAAGATTTTAAATGATTTAAAAATATTTCTAATTAATAGTAAAAATTATATTATCCTTTTTGAAGATGTAAAGTTTTCAAAGGTTTAAAGTGCATGATTATGTAAAATGTAGTAGTCACTTTAAAATATTTTAACTATAGAACGATACACTCATAATTTCAAATTCTCAAATTTATATATATATATATATATATATATATATATATACAATTTAATAAATATTAAAATTTGAAGTTTAATATTTTTACACCTTAGATAAGAATTTTCTCATAATTTTATTATTGTTAAAATCATGAATATACTTAAATAGAAGATGTATAAATTTTGACAATTATTAATATAACTTTAATACAATAAGTTAAATTTATAAATGATAATTTTAACTTGATATATTAGTTAGATCTTATTACTTGAAAGCCATTAATGAAATAAAAAATATATATTTTATCTGTTAGGAAGTGGGAGATTATAATTTTTTTAAACAAACTGATATTTGTTTTATAAGGTGTCCTATATAGTCAAATATTAGAATCATTTATTTTGGGCATAATTATAATTGATCTCAGTTAGTATTAGATGGGGGCAAAGCAGCACATGATGGTTTAATCATCCTGCACATGGCTAAGATTTAATATACAAATTTATATGAGCTCATAGTATAAGTTTTTCTCATGCAAACATAATGTCACAAGTAGCATATTTTTCCTAATTGTATTGCTTGAAATTTTCAATCCTATTATGTTCCTCATACTAGATTTTCTAGAGTATAAATTAGGATTTCAATTCTACCTAATTTAGCATGGTCCGATCATGATTTACATCAAAATCAAATATGAAAGATAACGAAAACCAGATCCAACCATAATATTAATTAAAGTTAATTCTAGACAGATTCAGTTATGTCCAAATGTTGGTGTATACGCTAGTGTTATAAGCTAGACAATAACATTATCTTTAAAATTATAGTTAACAGAGGTTGATAAAGAATTCTAGAATTATTGGGTTAGTCAAAAATTCAATTTTACTTACCAGTCCATTGACCAGGTCGACGTAACTCAGGTCGGAGGTTTTTTCGCTCTTGGCGTTCTTTAATTATAGAACCACGTTGAGTACCCTTCCTTAGTTAAATACCAATTGTACGAATTTTTGAAGAAATAATTTACCCTTTAATTTTCTTATCCTATTGATTTAAAGATACTTAGGAGCGTATGCCTATGTCAGCTACATGAAGAGAATACAAATAATGTTGTAATTTAGGTTTGCCAAAATGATGAAAATATTTCTACCATGTTTTCTATATCCACGATATTTGAAAATGTTAGAATACAAGTTTATGTTAGTAGCTTTTAAATTATGGCATGCAAAAATAAAAAGAGTATAAAATTCTTATTTGATTTAAGTGATAAAATATTCTAGTAGATTTTATTACCTCTGCTCAGATTTAATTTAAGCCGGCTGCGGTAAAGACTCTCCCTGAATCACCAGCACCTGGGTTCGGACGCTAGTACTAGACCTCTGCTCAGATTCAGAATAGTTGCTCAAAATAAAGAAAAGAGGAAAATCTTTTTAGCCTGAAGCCATTCTCACGAAGAGTAGACCTCAAAAGAAATTTCAAAGAGAGAGAAGAAAATGAGAACTGTCTGTTGAGAACTGAGATAGGGTTCTATTTACATACTTAGAACCCCAGTTGTCATAACAACTTCATCAAAAAATCCAAGCAGTTGAGATATTTTCTCAATTGACTTAGATCCTGAGAATTGGTCAAAGTTGACTTGATAAAACAAAATTTGAGATGAAAGTTTTTTCTTTTATTTTAATTCAAAATCCAACACATATTGGATCGAGCAGGGACAATCTCTTTTGCTTCATGGAAGGCATATTGTCCACAACCTCACTTTGTTCCCTCTATTGGCCAGTAAGGCAAACTATTTTTTCAGCATATAATTACTAATTATTATTTTCTTAGCTTTTCACCAAGTCTTTTTCACATCTTTCATGGACCAGCTAGGTGGATTCTAGTCCATATTTAGGGGGGAGAGAGATAAAACAAATATGCGTTTCACCCGCTTCATGGACCAGAAAGGTGGACTCGAGCCCATCTTCTGGTGAAGACCAAAAAAATGTAGTCATTTTTTCACCAGGTCGAACTGAAGGCACAATGAACAATGGTTGGCCTCTGATTCCACTTATTAGAAATTTGTTCAATGCCACTTACAAGAAATTTGTTTAAGGACGAACTCGGGAGGTGTCGACTAAGGAGGATCTGTTACTAAGCTTGAAATTCGTTTTGACCCGAATGGGAAAATTCTTATGAAGTCTTGGTTCCATTGTTGGTCTCGGTTCCAATCTTATTTAAATCTCCATTCAATTACCTACCTGGATCATCCTACCTCTACCAAAATTTCCACAATTTAATTGGATGCGAGACACACACATTAAAATAATGTATTGTAGGCTCAATGTTAAAGATGCAAGGAAGGGTGTCGTGGACTGGCATTGTTGGTTCATACGGAATCCGCAATTTCATGGGTTGAAAGGGATGCTTCGAGTTAGATTATCCCATGTGTCAAAAGAATTATTAGGTCACTCGAGTTGAAGTTGTAGTCTAGGCTTAAGGTGGTGTAATTGTCATGGG
This sequence comes from Agave tequilana, assembly GCA_038442645.1. Lineage (NCBI taxonomy): Eukaryota > Viridiplantae > Streptophyta > Magnoliopsida > Asparagales > Asparagaceae > Agave > Agave tequilana. The sequence goes on along the minus strand of JAVJIF010011174.1, from coordinate 45,719 downwards.
TTAGCTCTACTGCAGCTTTAAGAGATTTAGAAGTAAACTTGGACTTGGTTTAAAGTAACATTAAGACCTTTTAGTTGGTGTTGATGTGATTGTAAATTTGTTGGAAATGGACAAAATTTCTTGTCCTTGCTCAACTAAGTTCTTTGTGTATATGCAAGGCATTCCAAACCTATCTTGATATCTAGGATGATACTATCTGGCTTTAACTTTTTCAATACTTATATAAGTTATATTTTTGCAAACTGAATTTTTATTTTTGTTCGGTCTTCGGTCTTCGTACATTGGAATCCTGATTCTATCTTCTTAGCTTCATAGAAGTCCATCTGAAACAAAGTCCAAGGAAGCGTAAATAGATTAAAATGAGATTCTTACTTTGACACTCACTTTCATGTTAAATCTCAGTGCACTGGCAGTTGTTCTGTTTTGTTGATGTCTGATTCAGTGATCAAACTTAATATTGATTTGATCTCAAGTAAATTGTCAATGCATATCTAAGGGATCTTCTCTCAGGTGACTGCCGAAGTTATTGCATCTAATGGTGTTACCATTACATCATCTAGCCAGCCGTGCATGCTCAAATTCAGGAGCCTTCCAGTTCGTCTAATGCGGACATTCATCATGGGCGTACCTCTGTTGGTGGGCATGTCCAGCGAGACCCAGAAGTTAGCGTTAGAGATACTTAGATACAAGGAAAGCAATCAGGAACCTACAGGAGGAATCCGAGTGAGGATAAAACCAAGGGCTGGAACCTTTCATCTCCCACAAATATATGAAGCCGAGATACGGATGAATTCACAGCTTCCTCGCAGAAAAGAAATCGTCTACAACTGGAAATGGACCTTTTATGTGTGGATTTCCCTGTACGTATACATAATGCTTCTCATTGTTCTAGCGTGCTGTTTCAAGCCATTTCTTCTCCTAGGCGCGGAGGTCAACAACCTGATCAGTGGCCCAATGAAGTGGAGAAAGAAGAGCGGTCTACTAAACACGGAGAGTTTTCGGATGCTTTGAGGAGATGGAAGGAGCGAAGTCGGAGCAAAAGGAAGGTGCGGTTTCCGCAAGTCCCAGCGCCGGAACCGATCGAGGGGTCGGCCTCAAGTGTTACGGGTGGAGGAGAGACGAGTGAAGTGATTGAGGATTCTGGAGACTTTGCAGCTTCTGAATCTTCAGAGTGTGTGGGTGGTTAAGTTGATGTCAGGTTGGACAGTTTGTTTGGTTTCTGGTTGGGCTACTTTACAACTAGTTACTCATTAGCCTAAACTATGAACTGAGTGTGTGTAATGAAGTTAATAACTTCTCTTTATTAGGAATTTGTATATGTTACAGTACTCTGGAACTTAAAAATTTACTGATAATCTATATGGTCACCTCACCTGGCAAGTATGTGGACATATGGGAAAAGAACTGGAAAGAGAGAGACCCTCTCATTCCTGCAATTTGCGCGCTTGCTCCTTTGTACTTGTATTTGCCATCTCATTGTTGTCTTCTGCGTCTCCCCTGTCCTTAAAATTTAAAAAAAAAATCACATTCCTCCCACTATGTTTTCTCCACATCTCAGGGTTCAAAGAAAAAACCAAAAAAAAAGTTATTCTTTCATCTTTTTCTCGATATGTCCGTCTTTTTTCTTTTTTCTTCAGAACATCTCATGTCTAAAAAAATAATAATTATAGCCAAAGCCCAGAAAAATAAAGTTAGGGAGACCCAAAAAATAAATAAATTTTGCCCCCCACTCTCTCCTCTCCTAATTCCTTGTCTCTCAAGATTTAAGAAATTAAAAACACTCTTTCTCTCCTTAAAACTGTCTCTCATGTAAAAATTAAAAAAAAAAAAAATCAAAAGATTTAAGCAGAAAAATACTCATCTTTTTCTCATTCTTTCCTGTCTCATCTTTTCCCGATCCTTTCCTTTCCTTTGAATCGTTGCATGTCAGATTAAATAAAATGGCTTCTTGGTGATTAGATCACAACTTCTTTATTGAGCTTATTAAATGTGTCTCTTTCTCCAAGAAATCTTACTTTCTTAATAAGATTAAAGTTCTTATTTCGTACGATATTAAGTGTTTAAAGTTTTCAAGAAATAGGTTTTCTTTAAAGAATGAGAACGACGAGAAGTTTACCTCTAAATAAACTGTTTACCTTCTCATATATATTCTTTTACCTTTTCTAGATGAAACTGTTTACCTTTTATTTTAGTGTATCTATCTTTTAGGTGAGTCTATCTATCATTTCCTCGAAACTATTTAATTTTGGTCCAATATGTTTACCTTTTAGATAAAAATTATCTAATTTTTGAATTTAAGATGTCTAACTTTTAGCTTAGTCTATCTTTCCTCTGACATTTCTGCATTAATTTAATAAATTCACCTTTCATATGGAACTTTTTGCTTTGTAATTCAGTCTATTTATCTTTGAGATCAATACATTTGTCTTTTGCATGAAGTTGTCTCTTTTTAATTTCGAGCCTGTTTAGTTAAGGGTCGAAATGAGGAAGTGAAAAAGTGAGGAAGTGGTAATAGTTTCCTTTGGAACTTGAGAATTGGTTAGTAAGTTTTCTGGTATTTGGATGTTGTTGGAAAGTGTGATTTGAAAAATGTTATGTCTTTTCTGGCATTTCGATGGTAATGTGGAAGTGAAAGTAGAAAAGTTGACCGCAAAATAATATTAAAATAAAAATTAATTAAGAAAAATAAAAAATGGACTATAATCAGAATGCAAGTGAGATTTACATGATCAAAAAATTAACTGTTTTGTGCTATAACTTATTACAAATGAGATTTTCATGACCACAAAATTAACTGTAGCACTCTGTAAGTGAGAAAATTGTGTAAATGAGAAAAGAGAGAAGGAAAAGGGGTTTTCTTATTTTCCTTTTCCGGTATTTGGATAGATAGGGAAGTGAGCAATTATACTTCCCCATTTTCTTACTTCCGGCCACTTCATTGCAACCAAACACGCCCTTCGAGTAATGTATTTGTACTATTTTTTTAAAATTATATATACTATTACTCTATGAATTGTGGGTTACACTAGCAATTAATTAGGATGATAGTCACAATTCATGAGGGTATGACCCATAATTTATAAATAGTAGTATAATGTAATATAAAAAATAGTACAAATAACATTACTCATTTCGAATATGAATCTAACTTTTAGTTCAGTATCTCTACTTTTGATTATAAAACTATCTACCTTTAAGGCCCGTTTAGTTTGCTTCAAGTGGGAGGAAAATGTACAAGTGGAAAATAAAGATGAGAAATGTAAAAGTGTAAGAAAAAAAAATAAGACTTGTGCAAGTAAGTTTTATAGTTTTTGGTTATAATGTGAAAGTATAAATGAGAAAGTATATTGTGTTTTAGAGTGTGTGGTTAGTAATTTGAAAGTGTAAGTAGAAAAGTAGATTACAAAATTAACTATTTGGGATTTAAATAATATCAATATTATTAAATTAAATCTACTATTGAAAAATAAAATGTATAATAAATTTATCAATAAAAGTATTAAATAGTAATAAAAATATTAAATTAATAATAAAAACTAATATAATATTAAAATATTAAACTAATAATAAAAAATAATTATTAAAATAATGTAAAAAACTAAAATTATTATATATTACATATTAATTTTTTTGAAAAACAATTTTTTAAATTTATAATTATTAAAAAATATTGAAATAATAAATATTATAATATTATCTGAAAACAAAATATTAAATATTAAATATTAAGTATAATATATTTAAATATTAATTATTAGAATGTTTATAAAAATATCTAAAATATTAAATATTTAAAAACGTAAATAATAAGTATTAATTATTAATTATTAGAATATTAAAAATGAATTAAATTTTAAAAAACTATTAATCACAATATTAAATATTAATATTTTAATATCAAATATATAAAAAAATAACTGTAGCACATTGCAAGTGGGAAAATGAAGATGTAGACGTGAGAAATGAGATTGAGAAAAAGTACAAGTTAGATTTAAATCCCACTTGCATTTTTATCGTCGAAACAAACAGTGGAAGTCAAACGGTGGAAGTGGGAAAATAATTTTCCCACTTGCACCGTTTCCTCCTTTTTTTTAAAAACAAACACGCCTTAAGTTCAATTTATCTATTTTTGATATAATATTATTCATCTTTTAGTTCCGTATGTCTACCTTTCCTATAAAAATTTCAACCTTCGAATCAATATGTTTACTTTTCACATAAAATTATCCAGCATATGTTCAGTATATCTACTTTTTATCTAAAACTAGATTTTATGATGAATTGTCTACATTTCGTATTAATACATTTATATTTCTTATTAAGTTTTCTCCTTTTTAGGTCAATATGTTTCCCTTTTGTCAAACTTTCTAACTTATAATTCAACATATTTGTTGTTTTCAAATTATTGTGAGCGACTCTTAGGACAATGTTAATAATTTGTATTATATCTGTAAGGAAAAGAGAAAAGACAATAGTCTACGCGAAAAAGAGAAAAGATTGTGAATTTGCTTACAATAAAAAAAAATACAACTCTAATTCTCCATTTAAATAGTAAACATTTTTTTATATATTCTCTCTTATATTAAATTAAAAATATCCTATTTTTTGCTTTCACTAATTAAATGTTATATATGCAACAAAAAGACAAATTATCATGTGCTTACCAACCAAAAAACAATGACACTTTCTTGTGAGATATACATATTAAAAATGTCATAATAGCACTAAATGCTACTGTAATCTTAAATTTTAAAAGGTCTCACATTTTTCAAGACTTTCATTAAACAGAATCATGCAAGACAATGAAGGGGGACAACCCTACAGCATATGTGAATAATTTTGTACCATACTCTTTCTTTTACGGGGGAGGCACATTTTTTTTATTTTAAATATGCCTAATGTTAGATGTGTTTTAAATTTGGGGGAAATTTTGAGTTTTTTCTCTTATATGATTTTAGTTTTAGCCTCCCATTGAATCAAAAAATAAGATATATACTAACTCTTCTCATATCTATTATTATGAGTATTAGGTTTTGGGCCACATCCCTACACGCGCGCACACACACCAAGCTGAACCTGGTCGGGCTGGGTTCGGATTTAGTTGGCGCGCGTCCATGACCTGCGAACACGAATGCAGTTCGATTCAGGGGTGCTTGCACCTGAAATTTTTTGTTTTAATTTATCCGTTAATATTTTTAAATTTTGATTTAATATTCTGTTGAGATTTTCAGATAGAGTTGCACCCGTTCAAAGAGAATCGGATCTGCACGTTACAACAACTCGTATGATCGCTTGATTCTCTCAGGCCTGTTACAATAGAAGATCGGCAGAGGGCTATAAATACTAATATCCGTACGTATCTTTTACATAAACAACAAATCTTCTCCCTCTTTCTCCTTCAAATTTCTTACAAATATTTTGTTGGAAAACTATGTTCTTCTCATTTGAATTTTGGTGATTTTTCGAACATTTTCTTTTCATTTCAGACAACGAATCTCCGTCTCAGCAGAGGTAGGTCTAACTCATCGTACTGAGCTGGATGCTGGTGTACTACCTGAAGAGATTTTGCCGCTAGGAGAGGAGGTCGTTTCAAGGTTTAGACGAGAGACCGACCATCTTTCTTTTAGGACAACACTTCTGCACGACTACATCATCCCAGACCAATAAATTTAAATTTTTTTTAATTATTTTATGTTAGTTGCATGCATAGGACAAGTATTTAATTTGATTAAAATTTTATACTTTAATTTGTTGCATATTTAATAGTTTAAAAACTTAAAAAATACCGTTACATGTCTTACACCTAATAAGTAATATTTGCATCAACACGTTCTGACCCATTGCAGAGAAGTGATACAATGATTATGAAAATACTTTGTACCTTGTACCTTGTATTGTCTTCTTTATATAATGGAGAAACTGTGAGGAAACTTTGACGGGTTTTTTTCAAGCAGAGGGGAAAACTTATGTTTCTCTCACGAATTTCGATCCTCTCTGCTGCTAATTTCGCAGTGAACGATCAACTGTTAAAATCACAATCATATATTAAACTCTAAGTGATGGGTATTTATTCCCAAATTAATAGCCATAGCTCTCCTATATATTGCACTCTCCCCGACTTAGGGATGGCTAACGGGACGAATCGGGTTGATTCGTCCCGTTAGCTAACGAATCCGTTACGAGACGGGTTGAACCCGTCTCGTAACGAATCCAAACGAGACGAATTAAGAATCGGGGCCGGATTCGTCGAGACAGGTCTAACCTGTCTCGGAATTTATTATTATTTTATTTTTAAAAATTTCAAATTTACCACAATATGTAATTTTTTAAGCTATTGAGGATTTTTAAAAAATAAAAAAATAAATAGGGGTCTGAAACTAATTTTTCCGTCTCACATATATAATAATATAGGACTTTAAAAAAAAAAAAAAAGAAAGAGGAGGGGTTGGGGAAAATTTTCCCCGACCCGATTCGTCCTGTGATTGTCACGGGACGAATCTGACCCGTCCCGTTTAAACGGGACGGGTCAACTCGGGTTGACCCGCCCCTAATCGGGGCGGGTCCGGGTTGACCCGCAACCCGCCCTGTGCGACTCAAACGGGTCGCACAGGGTGGGGCGGGTCGACCCGCCCCATTAGCCATCCCTATCCCGACTTCTGATTGGAATCTAATTATAATATTCAAGAAAAATGATAAATGGTTTAGGCTTAAGAAGTGAACCACCCACCATCTCTGACCTATTTTAAGTTCAGATTAATTAGACAAGATCTTTAGCATGTTCAGTTGCACCGTGTAATAAAAACGAAATTAATCCTTTCTTTTTCTATTTTCAGACGGTGATCATTCCAATTCTATAAATGGAGAGTAATTACGAATTCCTGATAACAACTAGACCTTTTGTACAAATTATTCAAATAAACAAATTCAAGATAGGCATGCAAATATTTGGTTTTCTATGTTATTAATTCACGGAGCACATGAAATGCACGTGTAGTTGGAGAAAAATGAGATCAGAACCGGCATATAAGGCGATTGTTAGGGGAAAAAAAATTGTATTAAGATAATGGGAGCGCGTTAGCTTCTTCGCGCACTGTCGGCCGTCTATCACAGTGACAGGACGACCCTATATGAAGAGAGAAAATAAAAACACGTTTTGTAGGCTAATCACAAAACGTCTTTTTTTCCTCCCTCCCCATCGGGCCGTCCATCGGCAGCGATGGATGGCCCACAAAACTCGAAGAAGCAAACCCGCTCCCCAAAATAATGTAGATGAAAAGCCAAAATGAGAGAAGTTTTATGTTTACCGAGAAATTAGTAATGGATGTTGGACTTATTAAATCGTTGTACTTGAGGAGTCTTTGGATCAACCTTTTTTTTTTGAAGTCCTTTTAAAATCATTTTAAACCTTAAGAGAATATAGTAAGTAAAATGATAATGTATATGATATATAAGCAGATGCTGTTGGCCCGGAGGCCTTCCTCTCTAGTTTTGATGATGATTAACTCATGTAGTTATATTTACTAATAATCTTGTGATTTTAGTTTCAGATCATGTAACAAGATATTAGTTGGTGATTGCTTCAAAAAGAGGAGTTTGGAAGCTTTCACTTGGTGATTCCAGGGCCCAAGCAACAAGATCATACATAGCCTAACTCGTGGATCACGGTTTGAATCGAGTCTACTTGAAGATGGAAGATCGTCAAGAAGATTTAGGTATCCTAGTTTAGTTTAGTGTGTTTTAGATCCATGTGTAAAGATAAGAATAGTTGATATGCTCAAGTGCACAACACACACGTTTTATGTTTGGATATTGGTTTTTCGGTTTTTAGTTTAACCGATATTTGTTTTCATGAATAGATTGATCAAAACAAGTTTAATTGGTTTATATATAGTAGATGTATTCTTTCTATACATGCATGCTTAACTTTTAAACAAACTTATTTTGACTATCCTATTCATGTATTGAAAAATACAAGTTTGATAAAATACAAGTTTTTGTTTTTGGTAAAAATGTTAAAACACAAAATGGTTTCATATGCTTGATATTTGAGTTTAAATGTTTATCACAAGTTTATATATCAATGCAAAATATTAAAACTATTTTTGGGGATTTTTAGAAGAGATAAAAGATTTTTAAAAATATTTTTAACATGTTTTCTGACCCAGAACAGTGGCTGACAGGCCAGGTCGGCTGTAACACCCCGCTTCCGAAATACGCACTTAGTTGCGTATTCGGATTTCTCGATTGTTTTTCGATTTATTTCCTGTATTTGTTTTGTATTATGAATTCTTTATATGATCGTTTTGCCTTGGATTTGGATTCGTGAACTCGGAGTCAGCCCTAGTCTGAACCGAGAACCCGATCCTAGTAAATTGCTCGATTTGGTCTTTCCGGTAATCCGATTTGACCGATTTCAATTTTAAACGTCATTTTCTATTATCTTAGATTTTCTGTGATTTTCTGGATTTTTCCTTAATTAAAATGAAAATCTTCAAAACCGGTGTCGACCAGCACCGCTGACCGACTTCTGGATTTTTAATTTACAAATGGAGTCAAATTTTGAGAAACCGCTTTCACATGTTTTTTTAGAATAATATTTACTATCTTAATTCATTTTTGGGGCATTTTCAGAATTTCTCAAAATCTGCCCGAGTTGGTATCGACCGATATTGACGGCTGATTCCAGTATTTTTAATTTCAAAACTATAAAGAATTTCTTAAAACGGCTTTCACCATGAGTCTTAGAATAATATTCTTGATTTTTGAGAATTTTTGCGGGTCGTTCCGAGATACTTGATTTCGGGACGATTTCGGTATTTTTCCGAAAGTTTTCCGCATCCGCAACTGAATCCCGGGAATCCGCCACTATAATTATTTTCACTTTTCTTTCAAGAAAATATCTTCCTCTTTTCATTTTCTTTTCCTTTTTCCTTTTTCTTTCCTTCTTTTTCCTTCCACCAAATTCTCCATTTTTCCACCAAAAATATCTTCTCCAAAATATCTCCTCCACCAAAATATCTTCTCCAAAAAAATCCCAAAACACTCAAACTCCTCTCCCATCAACAAGGTCGGCCAAGAGAGCCACCTCACCTATTAATTTTACAAAAAACCCCCTCCCTAAAACATTTTTACATCTCTTCACAAATTCCAAATCCTATATAAACCTTTCCTTCTCCTTTTTCCTTCATTTTTCTCTTCTTCACCAAAACTCCAACCACCACCAATTCCTCCTTCATCTCCTCCACAACAACAACCACTACAACTTCTTCAACTCCCTACCTTCATCTTCTTCCTCCTCCATCTCCATATAAACCACCACAACTTCAACAACTCCACCAAAGCTTCCACCTTCTCCTTTACCTTCTCCAAAAATACCACCACCATCAAAATCCTCCACAAAGCCACCATCACTCCATCATCTTGGGGCCGGCCACCTCCTTTTGGATTGGGGGCCGCGTTCTTCTCCGTTGGCAAGGCTAAGGCCGGTACCCTCCTTTTGGATTGGGGCCGAGCTTTCTTCGTTGGTAATATCACCGTAGATCTTTCCGGTAATCGTTCGCGATTATTCCGGTGATCGATTTAGTGATATTCGGCGACAAAGATCATTTCGGACGCTTAAAGCTTCAAGCATCAGTTTTAGGCGAGTAACCTCGCTCGCCAAGACATGGACTTGTAAACTTATTATTGTATTTTATGTCGTGCGGTGTGGCTAAACTGATTAGACGCGGAGTTACCTCCTGCGTCTAGGCTTTCCTTAACGCGGCCTTCGCGTTATTGTATCGTTGCGACGCAAAGCTAAAGCTCGCGTCTGTGTTCTATCTATATTGACATAACGCGGAGTTATACTCTCGTCCGCGTTCTCCTCCTTTAAACGCAGGTCATGAGCCTCGCGTTTTGGCACCTTTGCGACGCGAACCCCGCGTCTGCTATTTCCGCGTCTACTACTTTCGCGTCTGCTACTTTCGCGTATGCTATGCCCATACCAATGTTCTTCATGCATTAACGCGACGCAGAAACCATGTCCGCGTCCGCGTTCTCCTCGCGTCCTGACTTGAACGCAGACCTCGCGTTTGAGGCATCTTGCGACGCGAATCCCTCGTCTACTATTCCCGCGTCTGTCATTCTCGCGACGCGAACCCCGCGTCTGCCATTTCCGCGTCTACCATTCTTGCAACGCGAACCCCGCGTCTGCTATTTCCTGCGTCTGGTATACTCCTACTTGACACTTACTCATATTATACCACCTGTCCCCAGTTATGGTTTGACTTATCACCTGACCCCTGTATTCTTGTATTCCTGTATCTCGTATCTCCTGTATTGTGCTAATCTTCGGCCAATCCTGATCCTGAATGGAACTAAGTGCCACACGGAACAAAGTACCACATCACACTCGTGTGGGGGCCACCTCTTGAATCTGTGGGGGCCACCTCTAGAATCCATCCCCTCAGAGCAAAGTGCCACACGGAACAAAGTGCCACATCACACACGTGGTGGGGCCACCTCTTGAATCTGTGGGGGCCACCTCTTGAATCTGTGAGGCCACCTCTTGTCTACACCTGATATCCTGTTGTGAAATCCTGAATTCCTGATCCTGTCCTGTTCTGGTTCTTACCGCTAAAGTCGCACTTGATGATTTTATTATAATAAGACAACTTGCACCCGGTTTGGGGGAAACTGATGGGCCCTGATTAATCATATTCATGGTGGCACTATCGAGTCACGCGTGGCCACATATTTAAAGGATCACCTGGCGGCCACCAGGGATTCCGTGGGGTGTGCTGGCACCCCTACTCCTGATTATTCCTGCCGGGTATGCACACGCCCTAGGCTCATTTCTATGGGATCTGCGATACTCTATTCCTGTTCGGGCGTCCATAAGTCCCGGTACCTAGCGGTACGTTCCGGCTCAGCACCGGATACTCCTGAACCGTTGTCCCGGGCATGTACGGGGCCCATCCAGAACATGATTCATCGAACTTTATCAGTTTCCAAATAACTTGCTCTATAAGTTGTAAGTGGAAGTATGTGGAATGGGACGCATACTGAAACCTGCAACTTAGACGGCCCCAATCATAATAATATACAATTTGTTGTGTTGTCTTGTAATTCGGTTGTATGCGCTTGGATTACGGTGATATGAGATAAAGGTATATAGATGAGGGTTTCCTTGTTTGGATTATTCCTTCGATGTACTAGTCTCATGGAGCCGTGACCTAAGCTTGTGCGATCGGTTTTGCTTGTAATCGGCTTTATTCGGTTTTATCGGTTTTTATTGGTTTTATGTTAGTTTAGGAGATATCTGGTGTTACCATATCATCTCTACCTTCTCTTGTCTTATCATACTATGAGTACTTCCTGCTTGATATCACTTGTTATATATCTACCTTCCTATACATGCTTATGCTCACGACACGGTTTTCAAGGCATGATTATGATTCAGTTTTATCGATACACTTGTACTTATCTCAGCACGCCATCTGGCTTTTGTATCACCACTCGCCTGGGGATTTCATCTGACTCCCCTGGATCCTCATGTCCAGGTCCTGGAGCTTGGACCGAAGGGGACCATCTTGCTGAGGACCAAGCTTACTTCTGTGGAGCAGACAGATCAACTGTAGCTCCAGTCCCATCCTTGCTCCCCCTTGTTGGCTCGCGGCTTCTCCAGTTATCTCGTGAGCGCCCTTTTGTACTATTCATATATATATGTCTCTTTGTATTCTCGCAAATTGCGCCTATCAGGTGATGTAATATTATTGTAATATTTATCACCTCTGGTGATAACTTTGTAATTGTACTCATGTGTTGGAATGAATAATGCACCACTTGCTTCCGTACTCTGATTCTTGCCTGTACTGATGCTTAGCGTATATACGTGAGGGTATTTCTGACCTGCGTATATACGTTGCAGTAACGTCCCCGTACCCTCCGGATCGGGGCGTTACAGGGTGGTATCAGAGCCTAGACTCTCACATCCTCAGTACGTCCAGATGGCAAATTAATGGTAAAGATATTTGCAACTGGAATACAAGAGTCCTGGTTATACAATCCAACTACAAGTGCAGAGTTATCTATTCCTTTCTTCTGATCCATTCCTTGTATCCTGAGATCCTTCAATCTTTTTACCTTCCAGTTCCTCCTTGTTACCCACTTCAACCAACTCAGATATGGAAAGACGGGGAACACGCAATGGTCCTAGTACCTCTCAAAATGGATCCAACAGAGACAGTGATGGTATGATGAGGATACTTCAAGGGATGATGCAGAGTCAACAACAGCAGACAGAGCTTCTACGTCAAGGACTGTTGGTTGCACCCCGAGAACAGAGGCCAGGCAGCGTATCAGATTTCAGGAGGTTACAACCGGCTATCTTTTCAGGTACAGAGAAGCCCCTGGATGCAGAACAGTGGCTGATAGACACAACAGATCTTTTGAAGGCGGCCCGAGTCCCTGATGAGAACCAAGTGGAAGTAGCGAAGATACAATTGAAGGATGTGGCCCGGACATGGTGGTTGGCGGAAGAAGCGACACTGGAGAAACCCATCACATGGGACCAATTCTCAAAGGGGTTCTATGAGAGATTCTTCCCTGCAACAGCTCAGAAGGAAATGGAAGAACAATTTATCCGCCTGCAGCAACGCAATCGGACAGTGGATGAATATGCTGCCGAATTCTTGAGGCTTAGCAGGTTGCACCCTACATGGTGACAGACGAAGAAAAACGGGCTAGCCGATTTCAGCAAGGGCTGAAGATGGATGTCCAGATGTTTCTTATTCCTCAACAGCTGAAGACATACTCTCAGGTCCTCTCCATTGCCCGTGAAGTAGAACGAGGACTGGAGAAGAAGAATGAGAAGAACCAGGTACAGAACAAGTCAGTGAAGAGACCCTTTCAGTTGATGAACGAAGAAGATTCAACCAGGACCACCAACGGGCCGATAGTCAAGCGACCATTCCGACCTCCCCCTCAGCAGATGATATGCGGGTACTGCCAAAAGCCCGGACACATCCAACGCAACTGCCGAAGGGCTAATGGACTATGTTTGGTGTGTGGATCCGGTAACCACTCGACAAGTGGTTGCCCATTCAAGAGGACCTATCCAACACCACCAACAATTCCAGCACAAGCAACACCCCCGGCACTTCCAGCTCCACCACTGAGGAGGAACCCAGAACCCGTTGACCGAAGAGCTCCATTCCCGCCCCAACAGTATGACCAGCCACAGAGAGGAGCAAGACCTAGAGCAGATTATGGCAGAGGCCAAGTTCACAACATGGCGGCAGAGGTATCGGATGAAGCAGCAGCAGAGTATGAAGCTCAGTATCTGGAGCAGGAACCTTGAGGATGTTACTGTAACAGCAACCCCTGACCTTTTGTGTTTTGAGTTGGTTATCCTTGTCCAGCTACCCCTGATCTTTTGTACCTTGGGTTGATTATCTTTCTAAATATTCCACTTTATCATCCTCTCATTGTCCCTCCTGGTCCCTCCTGTGTTCATCTTACCCCTGTTTTGGTTTTTCGAAGCCTTTATTTCCGCCCTTGTCCTCTTTGTGTTCAATTTACCCCTTATCGAAATTGCGAGGACGCAATTTTTTGTAAGGTGGATGGATTGTAACACCCCGCTTCCGAAATACGCACTTAGTTGCGTATTCGGATTTCTCGATTGTATTTTTCGATTTATTTCCTGTATTTGTTTTGTATTATGAATTCTTTATATGATCGTTTTGCCTTGGATTTGGATTCGTGAACTCGGAGTCAGCCCTAGTCTGAACCGAGAACCCGATCCTAGTAAATTGCTCGATTTGGTCTTTCCGGTAATCCGATTTGACCGATTTCAATTTTAAACGTCATTTTCTATTATTTTAGATTTTCTGTGATTTTCTGGATTTTTTCTTAATTAAAATAAAAATCTTCAAAACCGGTGTCGACCAGCACCGCTGACCGACTTCTGGATTTTTAATTTACAAATGGAGTCAAATTTTGAGAAACCGCTTTCACATGTTTTTTTAGAATAATATTTACTATCTTAATTCATTTTTGGGGCATTTTCAGAATTTCTCAAAATTCTGCCCGAGTTGGTATCGACCGATATTGACGGCTGATTCCAGGATTTTTAATTTCAAAACTATAAAGAATTTCTTAAAACGGCTTTCACCATGAGTCTTAGAATAATATTCTTGATTTTTGAGAATTTTTGCGGGTCGTTCCGAGATACTTGATTTCGGGACGATTTCGGTATTTTTCCGAAAGTTTTCCGCATCCGCAACTGAATCTCGGGAATCCGCCACTATAATTATTTTCACTTTTCTTCCAAGAAAATATCTTCCTCTTTTCATTTTCTTTTCCTTTTTCCTTTTCTTTCCTTCTTTTTCCTTCCACCAATTCTCCATTTTTCCACCAAAATATCTTCTCCAAAATATCTCCTCCACCAAAATATCTTCTCCAAAAATATCCCAAAACACTCAAACTCCTCTCCCATCAACAAGGTCGGCCAAGAGAGCCACCTCACCTATTCATTTTACAAAAAACCCCCTCCCTAAAACATTTTTACATCTCTTCACAAATTCCAAATCCTATATAAACCTTTCCTTCTCCTTTTTCCTTCATTTTTCTCTTCTTCACCAAACTCCAACCACCACCAATTCCTCCTTCATCTCCTCCACAACAACAACCACTACAACTTCTTCAACTCCCTACCTTCATCTTCTTCCTCCTCCATCTCCATATAAACCACCACAACTTCAACAACTCCACCAAAGCTTCCACCTTCTCCTTTACCTTCTCCAAAAATACCACCACCATCAAAATCCTCCACAAAGCCACCATCACTCCATCATCTTGGGGCCGGCCACCTCCTTTTGGATTGGGGGCCGCGTTCTTCTCCGTTGGCAAGGCTAAGGCCGGTACCCTCCTTTTGGATTGGGGCCGAGCTTTCTTCGTCGGTAATATCACCGTAGATCTTTCCGGTAATCGTTCGCGATTATTCCGGTGATCGATTTAGTGATATTCGGCGACAAAGATCATTTCGGACGCTTAAAGCTTCAAGCATCAGTTTTAGGCGAGTAACCTCGCTCGCCAAGACATGGACTTGTAAACTTATTATTGTATTTTATGTCGTGCGGTGTGGCTAAACTGATTAGACGCGGAGTTACCTCCTGCGTCTAGGCTTTCCTTAACGCGGCCTTCGCGTTATTGTATCGTTGCGACGCAAAGCTAAAGCTCGCGTCTGTGTTCTATCTATATTGACATAACGCGGAGTTATACTCTCGTCCGCGTTCTCCTCCTTTAAACGCAGGTCACGAGCCTCGCGTTTTGGCACCTTTGCGACGCGAACCCCGCGTCTGCTATTTCCGCGTCTATTACTTTCGCGTCTGCTACTTTCGCGTATGCTATGCCCATACCAATGTTCTTCATGCATTAACGCGACGCAGAAACCATGTCCGCGTCCGCGTTCTCCTCGCGTCCTGACTTGAACGCAGACCTCGCATTTGAGGCATCTTGCGACGCGAATCCCGCGTCTACTATTCCCGCGTCTGTCATTCTCGCGACGCGAACCCCGCGTCTGCCATTTCCGCGTCTACCATTCTTGCAACGCGAACCCCGCGTCTGCTATTTCCTGCGTCTGGTATACTCCTACTTGACACTTACTCATATTATACCACCTGTCCCCAGTTATGGTTTGACTTATCACCTGACCCCTGTATTCTTGTATTCCTGTATCTCGTATCTCCTGTATTGTGCTAATCTTCGGCCAATCCTGATCCTGAATGGAACTAAGTGCCACACGGAACAAAGTACCACATCACACTCGTGGTGGGGGCCACCTCTTGAATCTGTGGGGGCCATCTCTAGAATCCATCCCCTCAGAGCAAAGTGCCACACGGAACAAAGTGCCACATCACACACGTGGTGGGGGCCACCTCTTGAATCTGTGGGGGCCACCTCTTGAATCTGTGAGGCCACCTCTTGTCTACACCTGATATCCTGTTGTGAAATCCTGAATTCCTGATCCTGTCCTGTTCTGGTTCTTACCGCTAAAGTCGCACTTGATGATTTTATTATAATAAGACAACTTGCACCCGGTTTGGGGGAAACTGATGGGCCCTGATTAATCATGTTCATGGTGGCACTATCGAGTCACGCGTGGCCACATATTTAAGGGATCACCTGGCGGCCACCAGGGATTCCGTGGGGTGTGCTGGCACCCCTACTCCTGATTATTCCTGCCGGTATGCACACGCCCTAGGCTCATTTCTATGGGATCTGCGATACTCTATTCCTGTTCGGGCGTCCATAAGTCCCGGTACCTAGCGGTACGTTCCGGCTCAGCACCGGATACTCCTGAACCGTTGTCCCGGGCATGTACGGGGCCCATCCAGAACATGATTCATCGAACTTTATCAGTTTCCAAATAACTTGCTCTATAAGTTGTAAGTGGAAGTATGTGGAATGGGACGCATACTGAAACCTGCAACTTAGACGGCCCCAATCATAATAATATACAATTTGTTGTGTTGTTTTGTAATTCGGGTTGTATGCCCTTGGATTACGGTGATATGAGATAAAGGTATATAGATGAGGGTTTCCTTGTTTGGATTATTCCTTCGATGTACTAGTCTCATGGAGCCGTGACCTAAGCTTGTGCGATCGGTTTTGCTTGTAATCGGCTTTATTCGGTTTTATCGGTTTTTATTGGTTTTATGTTAGTTTAGGAGATATCTGGTGTTACCATATCATCTCTACCTTCTCTTGTCTTATCATACCATGAGTACTTCCTGCTTGATATCACTTGTTATATATCTACCTGCCTATACATGCTTATGCTCACGACACGGTTTTCAAGGCATGATTATGATTCAGTTTTATCGATACACTTGTACTTATCTCAGCACGCCATCTGGCTTTTGTATCACCACTCGCCTGGGGAGTTTCATCTGACTCCCCTGGATCCTCATGTCCAGGTCCTGGAGCTTGGACCGAAGGGGACCATCTTGCTGAGGACCAAGCTTACTTCTGTGGAGCAGACAGATCAACTGTAGCTCCAGTCCCATCCTTGCTCCCCCTTGTTGGCTCGCGGCTTCTCCAGCTATCTCGTGAGCGCCCTTTTGTACTATTCATATATATACGTCTCTTTGTATTCTCGCAAATTGCGCCTATTAGGTGATGTAATATTATTGTAATATTTATCACCTCTGGTGATAACTTTGTAATTGTACTCATGTGTTGGAATGAATAATGCACCACTTGCTTCCGTACTCTGATTCTTGCCTGTACTGATGCTTAGCGTATATACGTGAGGGTATTTCTGACCTGCGTATATACGTTGCAGTTACGTCCCCGTACCCTACGGATCGGGCGTTACATCGGCCGACCGCACGGTCGACCGCACCAAGGCCGGTCGACCGTACGGTCGACCGACGTGCACAGAGCTGTGCACGTCTGGCAGCACAGTGGGCCGGTCGACCGGGCGGTCGACCGGACCAGAGAGCTCTGCTCTCTGTATCTGGGCGGTCGACCGGATTGCTCCAACGGTCATATTTTTGACCGTTGCCGGTCGACCGCCAGCCTGTCAGGCTGACAGATCAGCCTAACGGCTAGTTTTCTGTTTGGGCTATAAATACCCCATTTCTTGGGGTTTTGGCTAAGATTTTCAAGAGTAAAAATTCCTACTTTTCTGAAGTGTTTTTACAAGTTTTTAAAAAGTGTTTTAGAGCTTAAAAGATTTCATCTTTATTGTTTTTCAAGGGTTTTGGAAATCAAAGTAAACTAGGTTTTTGGGATATTATTTGGATTTTCACTTCTATCATCTACAAGAGATTTCCCAAGTAGTTTTTCTTTGTTATTTGTTTTTCAAAACACCTTGATTTCCACACTTGAGCTATATCCTCTATCCTAATCTATTAGGATCTTTGTTTGTGGAAAAGAGATTGTTTGAGGTTGATTGAGCCTCCAAGTTGTAAACCCTCCTTTACTTATTGTATACCTCTTTGGTAAAGGTTGATCGGAGTGGTGTTTGCTCCCTCTATTGTGAGGTGAAGTTTGGTTTGTAACCCTCTTCGGTAGAGGTGTTGGTTGTTGTTTGCTACGGGACTACCCCTCGGTTGTGAGGCGGTGTTTGAGAGAGGAGTTCGGTACTCCCTTGTTGTAAAAATCTTCCTCGGTGGAGGTTCCCTCGGTGGGAGTCATCGGTGGACAAGATAGTGGATTAGAAATCCTTCTGTGTGAAGGCGGAGATGTAGAGCTGGGTGCTCGAAACTCGAAACATATCTTGTTGTTTGCGCTTGATCCCTTGGCTCTTACTCTCACTCTCTTTACTTTGTGCCTTGCTTCAATTCATATTGTTCATTCATAATTATTTGCTTGGCTTGTTTGAGTGTGCATCTCTTGTTAATTGCAATTTGTTTTTAAATTTCGCATTAAGTTCACTAGATTAGCATCATCACCTATTCACCCTCCCCTCTACGTGATTTTCAATTGGTATCAGAGCCTACGCTCCTGATACTTAGGCTTAACATCCTAGGAGTGAGATCCTTGTTTGCTAATCTATCATTTGCATTTGCTTGTCTGCACACATATAGCTTGGACCCATGGACTTCATGACCCCACCTATGTTTGACCCTTCCAACATCATTGTTTGGAAGACTAGGATGTCCGTTTATTTACTAACCCTAGGATATAAGGTTCACCTTGCCATTACCAAGGAATCCTTCCTTAGTGATAGTAAGCATATAGGGGCCAATGCACAAGCCCTTGAGGCCATTTGAAGCACGCTACCTAAAGATTATCTTATGCATGTTTCTAATCTTGATTCCGCCTTTGCAGTGTGGAACAAGTTGACAACAACCACCACCTCTGAGCTTCAAATGCCAATCCAACAAGAGGAGAATCTAGTGGAGAATCCGAGCCACAATAATGCTATATGATCCAAGGGAATGACTCCCTTGAGGTACACTCGGAAACTCACTTAGATGATGATGATGCTAGTTCTTCTAATGATTATGTGATGCCCATGCTTTAAATGAAGAACTATCCATTGTTTGTGAAAAATTGTTTGAAAAATATAAGATTTTGAAAAAGAAAGTCTAGAAATTGAAAAAGAAAATAAAAGTTTGCATTCTAAACTTGACAAGGTTTTGCAAAAGAAGGTTGAGGTCTATAATGAAAGGGATTCATTGAGATCTCAACTAAATCTTGCATTAAAAGAAAATAAATTTTTGAAAAATAAAAATGATTGTGAAACAATTTTGAAGAAAAATGAAAACTTGTCTTCAAAAATTGATTTTGTTTTAAAAGAGAATGTTGCTTTGAAAAATAAAATAATTTCTATTTCAAATGATTTAGATGTGTGTTTAAAGAAAAATGAGTTTTTGAAAAATAAGATTGATTCCCATGTTTGCCATGCTAGGGTAGTTTCACCTAGTTCACCCCTTGCAGCTCCACTTTATCTTCAAGTGTTAAAAATGATATAAATGTTTTGAAGAAGAGTGTTGATTGTTTGGGCTCCACTTTGAGCCAATGTGTTGTGGGCCATACACGTTTGGAACTTTGTTTCGAAAGAAACAAGTTTCATCTTTTCATGCACACCCTCCACGGCATACACATGCTCCTCACGGACACCATCACCACATGTATGCTCATGTGTACACTTGTACACATTGTGGACGTAAGGGCCACCTTACTAAATTTTGCTATGATAGAATACATGTTTCAAATTTAGCAAAGAATTTTGTTTGGGTTAGAGAAGGAACTAACCCCCATGGACCCAATAAGATATGGGTACCAAAGACCACCCCTCGTGTTTATGATGTAAGTGTGGGCTCTCACATGACGTGAGAGTAGCGGTACCTTGGAGTGGATGCGTTCCGAGCTTCATGGAATCATTTGGATGCATCACTTTCAAGGGATGTTTGGTGGAGAGAACCACCATGTTTTGGAGACAAGGAGAGTTGCCTTCTAGGTTTTAGTAACGGTCTCTTACTCCTTATTTATTTATGCATGCTTTTCATGTTCATTATTTGTAGCATGTTTTGTTATTTATATGATCATTATGAAAATGACATGATTATTAGATCATTGGCATGCATGTATAGCCATTTGAGACACCCATGTTTAAATATGGTCTATTATTTTGTGTTCTCACCGTTTGTTTAGCTATCATGTTTATCATAGGTTTAATAACATGTGGATTTACATAATAATCATGTTTAGTTTTTATTTATCATGATGATTTTTGTCATGTTTTTATGCTTTAAATGTTGAATATATATTTAAATGTTAGTTTTCATTAAGACTAGGATTTATACTTGTATATATAGTGGGCCACAAGTAAATTTATACATGTTTGTGCTTGAACGATTATTTGTACCCATTAGATGTGCTAGTATAGTCTAGTTTTGATGATCCATGCATTTTAAACTTGTATTCCCATTTTTGGATTTGTTTTATGATCATATGTTTTCATTTCATATATATGCCTATTTTGCCAAACTTTAAGTTATACATGTATACCCCTTGAGTCATTTGCTTGTCATGCAAATCTATACATATGGACTCAATTGTGTTTAGAGATATGTGTGTATACTTTTTGTGTTGACAAATCATACATATACCTTGAAATGAATTTGTTTTAATGGAAATTTAGTTTTTCATATTTTCATGTTTCCATGTGTTTATGTTTAACTTCATGTATATGTCCATTTTATCCAAATTATTGTTTATACATATACATTCTTTTAAGCCACGTGCCTTCATGCATATATCTTTGTGGACTCGTTGTGTTTGGATATGTATGTATATTTTAATTTGTATAGGACATACATATACCTTGAAGATTAATAGTTTTGATGAATTTCATATTTTCGTGTTTTAAGGAATATTGAGCTTAATTGCCAATTTTCATGATTATATGTTTCACATAACACTTGCACACTCACCTCTTTTACAATGTTTCTCATGATTGTGTTTTCATGAGTATGTTTGAGCTTAATGGATTTTGAGTGTTTTAGTGCCATGTGGATTTCATGTTTCATGAAAAATAATTTTGTTTTATTCCTTACTTGAAGGATTTCTTATTAGTTTACAAATTTTTCATTTAATTAGTTGCGATATTCTTCATTTTGGTAGAGTTTTCAACACACTTTATTTTTCAAAATTTTTTTGAAAACCCCTACCATCCAAGGGCGGTTGGTTGGGACACCATGCCTTGTGTATGCTTTACATTGAAAATCTTTTAACATAAGCATGTGTTGGGAGGTTAGTTATATGAGTTATACTTTGATATTATTGTTGTTTCAATTGGTATCATTGGATTCTTTCAATTGGTATCAATTTTGACCTTTCTTGTATACTCATATATGTTTGTATGTATGTATGCTTTCAATTCCAATAGTATCAATTTCGATTGGTATTAAACTTTTCATACATATATGTTTTATTTGTGCTTATTATATCACTATATCTTTAAGCACAAAATTTTGTTTATGCTAAAGTTTGAGTTTTAACTTTGTTTCAATTGATTCAATTGGTATCTTATTTCGAGCTTACGCATTGTTTTTGTTGGTATTTCATAAGGGGGAGAAAATTCAATTTTCATATTTCAATTGTATTTGTATCTCCACTCCCTAGCTTTATGATAGAAAATAAAAATTTTAAATTGATATCATATACTTAAAAAGAAAATACTCTTTTTGATATCAAGATGTTTATTTGAATGTTTTAAAATTGGTATCTCAAAATTTTGTTTAATAAAAAAATAAAAATACAAAAGTTTTGATTTGTATTGCCTATATGCAAGGAGAGCTTAACATCTCTTCTACATATAGATTCATGATGAGTGTATCTTGTATTGAAGATCTTGACATCTCTTCTTTATGTGGTACACGTGTGTAGGGGGAGCTTCACATCTCCTCTTATGCATTGCATAGTGTACGTTATGTGAATTAGGGCTTGTCATCCCTCCTTCATGTAATGTATCTATGTAGGGAAGCTTCACATCTTCCTCTTTATGAATATATATCGCATATACCATTTGTTGATTGTGTTGGCCCAAAGGCCTTCCACTCTAGTTTTGATGATGATTAACTCATGTAGTTATGTTTACTAATTCTCTTGTGATTTTAGTTACAGATCATTGATCAAGATATTAGTTGGTGATTGCTTCAAAAAGGAGTTTGGAAGCCTTCACTTGGTGATTCCCGTGCCCGAGCATCAAGATCATACATTTGCACTCAGTGGATCACGGTTTGGGATCGAGTCTACTTGAAGATGAAGATCGTCAAGAAGACTTAGGTATCCTAGTGTTTAGATAGTGTGTTTTAGATCCATTTGTAAAGATATGTATAGTTGATATGCTCAAGTGCACATAACACAAACGTTTTATGTTTGGATTTAGTTTTCATGAATAGTTTAGACCAAAACAAGTTTAAATAGTTTTTATGTATATTAGATGTGTTCAATATACATACATGCTTCATATCTTAAAGAAACTTATTTTGATATGTCTATTCTTGAGTTTTAGGAAAAATCAGATTTCCTATTGAAAAATTCAAGTTTGATAAAAATACAAGTTTTGGTTTTTGGTAAAATGATAAGACACAAATAGTTCATATTGATTGATATTTGAGTCAAACTTTTTATCACACGTTTATATATCAATGCAAAATGATAAAACTATTTTTGGGTATTTTTACAAGACTTAAAAAGATTTTCTAAATATTTTTAACTTATGTTTCAGACCCTGATCTGTGACTGATAGGCCAGGTCGGTCGACCGCATGGGTCGACCGCACCAAGGGCCGGTCGACCCGTGAGGTCGACCGACGTGCACAGAGCCGTGCACGTCTGGCAGACACAAGGGCGGTCGACCCGGACGGTCGACCGTAACTGAGAGCAGCGCTCTCTGTTTATTTGGGTCGACCGGGCGGTCGACCGGGTTTGCCCAACGGTCACATTTTTGACCGTTGGCGGTCGACCGGGTGGCCGACCGCCAAGCCTGTCTGGCTGCCACATCAGCCTAACGGCTAGTTTTGTTTTGGGGCTATAAATACCCCAACACTTGGGCTGTTTTGACAAGATTTTCAAGAAGAAAATTTCAGTGTTTCTCTAGTGTTTAAACAAGTTTTCAAAATAGTTTTTGTGCTAAAAAGATTTCATCTTTATTGTTTTGGGTTTTTGGAAAATCAAAGAGAACTAGGTTTTTGGGATATTGTATTGGTTTTCATTTTCTATCATTTACAAGAGATTTCCCAAGTAGTTTCTCTTTGTTGCTTGTTTCCAAAACACCTTGATTCTGCACTTGAGCTATCTTCTATCCTAATCTATTTAGGATCTTTGTTTTGTTGAAAAGAGAAAGAGAGTTTGAGTTTGTGGTCTTTGGAACCACTTGTTGTAAACACCCTTGTTCTTTTTGTATCCCTCTTTGGTAGAGGTTGATCGGGTGATTTGTTTGCTCCCTCTTTGGTAGAGGTTGAGGCTTGTGTTTACTCCCTCTAGTGAGAGGTGGAGATTTGTTGTAACCCTCTTCGGTAGAGGTGTTGGTTGTTTTGTTTGGCTAAGGCCTACCCCTCTTGTGTGAGGTGGTGTTTGTATTGAGAGAGGAGTTTGGTACTCCTTGTGTTGTAACAAATCCTCTTCGGTAGAGATTCCCTCGTGGGAGATAGTGGATTGGAAATCCTTCTCGGTGAAGGCGGGGATGTAGATCTGGGTGCTCGAACCTCGAACATATCTTGTTGTTAGCGTTTGATCCATTGTCTCTCTAACCCTCTCTCTATTTGTGTTGTGCAAAGCATCATTTTTTCATTCATATCATACATATCATATTTGCTTGTGTATTGCCTTGCATCTTTCATATTGCTCATCTTTATATGCTTGGCTTGATTGTGTGTGTGCCTCACTTTACTTAACCACAAGAGCTTTACATAGCACCTCAACCCATTCAAGGGAATCAAGAGGAGTTAGTCCAGAGCCCTTCACGGGGAATTCGACTACACTTGTTGGTTGTATTAAGTGTGATTGCAACATTTGCATTAGCTTTCGCATTTAGCGCATTTAGTTTCTAGATTAGCAAGTACACCTATTCACCCCCCCTCTAGGTGTGCTTTTCAATTGGTATCAGAGCCAAGTGCTCTGATTTTGGGTCTAACAACCTAGAGTTAAAAATCCTCATTTTAGGCTAATCTTGTTTGCATTTGTTCGTTTGCACACATTTAGTTTGCCCTCATGGATAGCCCTCCTATGTTTGACATTTCTAGACTTGAGATTTGGAAGGTTATGATGAGTAGCTATTTGAAGACCCTAGGATTGCATGTTTTCCTTGCCGCTACCAAGAGATGTTATCTTGGTGACCGCAATCATTTAGGGGCCAATGCACAAGCCCTTGAGGCCATTAGAAGCACGCTTTCAAAAGAATATCTTATGCATGTTTCTAACCTTGATTCCACTTTTGCAGTGTGGAACAAGTTGACAACAACCACCACCTCCAAGCTTCAAACGCCTATCCAACAAGAAGAGGAATCTAGTGGAGAGTCCGACTCACAATGCTTGATGGTCCAAGGGAATGACTCCCTTGAGGTACACTCGGAAACCCACTTAGATAGTAATGATTGTGCTAGTTCTTCAAATGAGAATATTTATCCCCATGCTTTAAATGAAGAACTTTCAATAGTTTGTGAAAAAGTAATAGAAAAATATAATGTTTTGAAAAAGAAAAGTCTAGGCATTAATAATGAAAATAAAAATTTGATTGCTAGACTTGATATTGTTTTGTAAGAGAAAGAGGAGATTGCCAATGAGAGGGATTCATTAAAATCTCAACTTGATCTTGCACTAAAAGAAAATGATTTTTTGAAAAATGAAAATGATTGTGAAAATATTTTGAAGAAAAATGAAAACTTGTAGTTGATTTTGTTTTAAAAAAATAATTCTTTAAAAAGAGAAATTGATTTTATTTCAAAAGAATTAGAAATTTGTTTAAATAAAAATAAATCTTTGAAAAAATGATATTGTTTCACAAGTTTGCCATGCTAGGTTAGTTTCACACACACCTCCTATTGCATATGCCACCTCTTCTTTAATTGATAATGATATAAATGTTTTAAAGAAGAGTATTGATTGTTTAGGCTCCACTTTGAGCCAATGTGTTGTTGGGCATACACGCTTGGAATCTTTGTTTCGAAAGAAACAAGTTCCATCTTTTCATGCACACCCTCCACGGCATACACATGCTCCTCATGGACACCATCACACTATGTATGCTCATGTGTACACTTGTACACATTGTGGACGTATGGGCCACCTTACTAAATTTTGTTATGATAGATTATATGTTTCAAATTTAGCAAAGAAGTTTGTTTGGGTTAGAGAAGGTACTAACCCTCATGGACCCATGAAGATATGGGTACCAAAGACCACCCCCTCCTATTGTTTTTGATGTAGGTGTGGGCTCTTACATGACGTGAGAGTTGCCGTACCTTGGAGTGGATGCGTTCCGAGCTTCATGGTAATCATATGGATGCATCACTTTCAAGGGAAGTTTGGTGGGAAGACCACCTTGGTTTGGAGAACTAGAGCGGTGCCCTCATTGGTTTTGGTATCGAATCTCTAACTCCTTTTGTTTACATGCTTTCCATGTTTATCTTTCATAGCATGTTTCATTGTTTAGTGATTAGTATGAAAATGCCATGCTTATTAGACTTGTGATATACATGTTTAGTTATTTTGAGACACTCATGTTTAATATGGATAAATTCTTTTGTGTTCTCACTATTTGGTTGATATTGCGTATATCATAGTTCTAATAACTTGTGGATTTTCTTAATAATCATGTTTTTGTTTATCATGTTGATTTTTATCCCGTTTTATGCTTCATGAGTTGATTACATGTTTAGATGTTAGTTTTCATTAAAACTTGGTGTATACTTGTACATATAGTGGGCCACAAATAAATCTATATATGTTTGAGCTTGATTGCGTATTTGAACCCATTAGATGTGCTAGTATAGTCTAGTTTTGATGATCCATACATTTTAAACTTGTATTCTTATTTTTGGATTTGTTTTATGATCGTGTATTTCATTTCATGTATATGTCTATTTTGCCAAACTTTAAGATATACATGTATACCCCTTGAGTCATTTGCCTTTCATGCAAATCTATACATATGGACTCAATTGTATTTAGGGATATGTATGTATACTTCATGTTTGACAAAACATACATATGCCTTGATATGAAAATTGTTTTAATGAAAAATTTAGCTTTTTATGTTCTCATGTGTTTTTTATTTAATTTCATGTATATGTCCATTTTATCCAATTATTGTTATACATATACATCCTTTTGAGCCACGTGCCTTCATGCATATATCTTTGTGGACTCGTTGTGTTTGGATATGTATGTACACCTTAATTTGTATAGGACATACATATACCTTGAAGATTAAATAAGTTTTGATGATTTTCATGTTTTCTTGTTTCAAGGAATTTTGAGCTTAATTGGAAATTTCATAATGCCATGTCACACATTACTTGTACACTCACCATTTTTTTTAGGATATTTCTCATGAGTATGTTTTCATGAGCATGTATAGATTTTATTGAATATTGAGTGTTTTTAAGTGCTATGTGATTTACATGTGTTCTTATAAAAATTATTTTTACTTTATTCCTTACTTGAAGGATTTCGTACTAGTATAAAAGATTTTCCATTTAACTAGTTACGGTATTCTTCATTTTGCTAGAGTTTTTCAAACAAGCTTATTTTCAAATCTATTTTTGAAACCCCTACCTTCTATGGGAGGTTGGATGGGAGATCATGTTCATGATGCCTTAAAATGAAAATCATTTAAAACTTGAATCATGATTGGGAGGTTAGGTAATATGAGATATACATTTGATATTATTGTTATTTCAATTGGTATCATTGAATTCTTTCAATTGGTATCAATTTTAACCTTTCTTGTATACTTATATATGTTTGTATGTATGTATGCTTCATTTCAAAGAATATCAATTTCAATTGGTATCTATCTTTCATACATATATATGTTTTATTTGTGCTTATTATATCCCTATATCTTTAAGCACAAAATCGTGTTTATGCTAAGCTTGAGCTTCAATTTTGTTTTAATTGATTATTTTTAAATTGGTATCAAGCCTAAGCATTGTTTTAATTTGTATTTTATAAAGGAGAGAAATTTCGTATTTCATCTTTCAATTAGTATTTGTTTTTCACTCCCATACTTTATGATTGAAAATTTCAATTTGGTATCATATGTTCAAAATGAAAAATATTTACAAGTGGTATCAAAATTTTTGTTTAGACATTCAAGATTTATTATGTTTAATTTCAATTGGTATCAAGATTCTCATGTGTTTTGTTTAAAATTAGTATCAATATTTTTGTTTGTTTCTTTTCAATTGGTATCAAGATGCTATTCTTTGACATACTTTCAATGGTACCTTAATTGATTGTCACCCCTAATTGGTTTTGTTTTTGTTTTAGACAAAGGGGGAAATATTATTTTTATTGATTCGTTGTTTCGAACAAAAAGGGGGAGAAAAAATTTATTAATTTAGTTTTGTTTTTACCCCTTATTGAAGATTGATTCTTTGTATTAAAAAGAGAGAAGATTTTGTTTTGTTTTGGTTTTTACCCCTTTGTTGATGATTGACAAAAAGGGGGAGAATTATTTAAGAGTTTAACATGCATATATAAACCAAATCTTTTTAATATGCATGATTGGTACAAGTTTTATATATGCATGTTTATATTTTGCATATATTAAGTTTAATTTAGTTTAATTTTAATTGGTATCTAGAGTATCTAGAGCATGTTTTGTAATTGGTTTTTAGAGCATGTTTTGTTTTAAATATTTCATTGGTATTTAGAACCTTTTATTGTTTATGCATAGATATGCATGTTTCATGTTTAATATTCATTGCATATTTATTGTTTATTTGTTTATGGATGAGTTAAGGGGGAGCTTCTTTGAAGCTTAACTTTAATCGATGCATATATAACTCCATGACTTTTGTCATCATCAAAAAGGGGGAGATTGTTGGCCCAAAGGCCTTCCACCCTAGTTTTGATGATGATTAACTCATGTAGTTATGTTTACTAATTATCTTGTGATTTTAGTTACAGATCATTGATCAAGATATTAGTTGGTGATTGTTTCAAAAAGAGGAGTTTGGAAGCCTTCACTTGGTGATTCCCGTGCCCGAGCATCAAGATCATACATTTGCACTCGGTGGATCACGGTTTGGGATCGAGTCTACTTGAAGATGAAGATCGTCAAGAAGACTTAGGTATCTTAGTGTTTAGATAGTGTGTTTTAGATCCATTTGTAAAGATATGTATAGTTGATATGCTCAAGTGCACATAATACACACGTTTTATATTTGGATTTGGTTTTCATGAATAGTTTAGACCAAAACAAGTTTAAATAGTTTTTATGTATATTAGATGTGTTCAATATACATACATGCTTCATATCTTAAACAAACTTATTTTGATATGTCTATTCTTGAGTTTTAGGAAAAATCAGATTTCCTATTGAAAAATTCAAGTTTGATAAAAATACAAGTTTTGATTTTTGGTAAAAATGATAAGACACAAAATAGTTCATATTGATTGATATTTGAGCCAAACTTTTTATCACATGTTTATATATCAATGCAAAATGATAAAACTATTTTTGGGTATTTTTACAAGACTTAAAAAGATTTTCTAAAATATTTTTATCTTGTGTTTCAGACCCTGATCTGTGACTGACAGGGCAGGTCGGTCGACCGCATGGGTCGACCGCACCAAGGGCCGGTCGACCCGTGAGGTCGACCGACGTGCACAGAGCCGTGCACGTCTGGCAGACACAAGGGCGGTCGACCCGGACGGTCGACCGTAACTGAGAGCAGTGCTCTCTGTTTATTTGGGTCGACCGTCGACCGGTTTGCCCACGGTCACATTTTTGACCGTTGGCGGTCGACCGGGCGGCCGACCGCCAAGCCTGTCAGGCTGCCACATCAGCCTAACTGTTAGTTTTGTTTGGGGCTATAAATACCCCAACACTTGGGCTGTTTTGACAAGATTTTCAAGAAGAAAAATTTCAGTGTTTCTCTAGTGTTTAAACAAGTTTTCAAAATAGTTTTTGTGCTAAAAAGATTTCATCTTTATTGTTTTGGGTTTTTGGAAAATCAAAGAGAACTAGGTTTTTGGGATATTGTATTGGTTTTCATTTTCTATCATTTACAAGAGATTTCCCAAGTAGTTTCTCTTTGTTGCTTGTTTCCAAAACACCTTGATTCCACACTTGAGCTATCTTCTATCCTAATCTACTTAGGATCTTTGTTTGTGGAAAAAGAGAAAAAGAGAGTTTGAGTTTGTGGTCTTTGGAACCACTTGTTGTAAACCCCTTGTTTTTTTTTTGTATCCCTCTTTGGTAGAGGTTGATCGGGTGATTTGTTTGCTCCCTCTTTCGTAGAGGTTGAGGCTTGTGTTTACTCCCTCTAGTGAGAGGTGGAGATTTGTTGTAACCCTCTTCGGTAGAGGTGTTGGTTGTTTGTTTGGCTAAGGGCCTACCCCTCTGGTGTGAGGTGGTGTTTGTATTGAGAGAGGAGTTTGGTACTCCTTGTGTTGTAACAAATCCTCTTCGGTAGAGGTTCCCTCGGTGGGAGATAGTGGATTGGAAATCCTTCTCGGTGAAGGCGGGGATGTAGAGCTGGGTGCTCGAACCTCGAAACATATCTTATTGTTAGCGTTTGATCCATTGTCTCTCTAACCCTCTCTCTATTTGTGTTGTGCAAAGCATCATTTTTCATTCATATCATACATATCATACTTGCTTGTGTATTGCCTTGCATCTTTATATGCTTGGCTTGATTGTGTGTGTGCCTCACTTATACTTAACCACAAGACTTCACATAGCACCTCAACCCATTCAAGGGAATCAAGAGGAGTTATCCAGAGCCCTTCACGGGATTCGACTACACTTGTTGGTTGTATTAAGTGTGATTGCAACATTTGCATTAGCTTCCGCATTTAGCGCATTTAGTTTCTAGATTAGCAAGTACACCTATTCACTCCCCTCTAGGTGTGCTTTTCAGATTGATCTATGTTTCTTTCAATTGGTATCAAGATGCTATTTTGACATATTTTCAATTGATATCTTAATTGATTGTCACCCCTATTTGGTTTTGTTTTGTTTTAGACAAAAGAGGGAGAACATTGTCCTTATTTACCCCTTATTGATGATTGTTTCGTTGTATTAAAAGGGGGAGAAGATTTTGTTTTGTTTTAGTTTTTACCCCTTTATTGATGATTGACAAAAGGGGGAGAAAGATTTTGAGTTTTATATATGCATATTTATGTTCTGCATATATTAAGTTTAATTTAGCTTAATTTTAATTGGTATCTAGAGCATGTTTTATTTTTGAACATTTTATTGGGTATCTAGAGCCTTTTATTGTTTTTTGCATTGTCATTCATTACATATTTATGTTTATTTGTTTTATGCATGAGTTAAGGGGGAGCTTATTTGAAGCTTAACTTTAATCCATGCATATATAACTCCATGAGTTTTGTCATTATCAAAAGGGGGAGATTGTTGGCCCGGAGGCCTTCCTCTCTAGTTTTGATGATGATTAACTCATGTAGTTATGTTTACTAATAATCTTGTGATTTTAGTTTCAGATCATGTAACAAGATATTAGTTGGTGATTGCTTCAAAAAGAGGAGTTTGGCAGCTTTCACTTGGTGATTCCAGGGCCTGAGCATCAAGATCATACATAACCTAGCTCGTGGATCACGGTTTCGATCGAGTCTACTTGAAGATGGAAGATCGTCAAGAAGACTTAGGTATCCTATTTTAATTTAGTATGTTTTAGATCCATGTGTAAAGATAAGAATAGTTGATATGCTCAAGTGCACAACACACACGTTTTATGTTTGGATATTGGTTTTTTTCGGTTTTTAGTTAACCGATATTTGTTTTCATGAATAGATTGATCAAAACAAGTTTAATTGGTTTATGTATAGTAGATGTATTCTTTCTATACATGCATGCTTAACTTTTAAACAAACTTATTTTGACTATCCTATTCATGTATTGAAAAATACAGGTTTGATAAAATACAAGTTTTTGTTTTTGGTAAAAATGTTAAAACACAAAATGGTTTCATATGCTTGATATTTGAATTTAAATGTTTATCACAAGTTTATATATCAATGCAAAATGTTAAAACTATTTTTGGGAATTTTTAGAAGAGATAAAAGATTTTTTAAAATATTTTTAACATGTTTTTTCTGACCCAGAACAGTGGCTGACAGGCCAGGTCGGCCGACCGCACGGTCGACTGCACCAAGGGCCGGTTGACCGTACGGTCGACCGACGTGCACAGAGCTGTGCACGTCTGGCAGCACAGTGGGCCGGTCGACCGGGCGATCGACCGGACCAGAGAGCTCTACTCTCTGTATCTGGGCGGTCGACCGGGCGGTCGACCGGATTGCTCCAACGGTCATATTTTTGACCATTGGCGGTCGACCGCCGGTCGACCGCCAGCCTGTCAGGCTGACAGATCAGCCTAACGGCTAGTTTTCTGTTTGTGCTATATATAAATACCCCATTGCTTGGGGGTTTTGGCTAAGATTTTCAAAAGCAAAAATTCATACTTTTCTGAAGTATTTTTACAAGTTTTAAAAGTGTTTTAGAGCTTAAAAGATTTCATCTTTATTGTTTTTCAAGGGTTTTAGAAAATCAAAGAAAACTAGGTTTTTTGGGATATTGTTTGGATTTTCACTTCTATCATCTACAAAAGATTTCCCAAGTAGTTTTTCTTTGTTATTTACTTTCCAAAACACCTTGATTTTCACACTTGAACTATATCCTCTATCCTAATCTATTAGATCTTTGTTTTGTGGAAAAGAGATTGTTTGAGGTTGATTGAGCCTCCAAGTTGTAAACCCTCCTTTACTTGTTGTATCCCTCTTTGGTAGAGGTTGATCGGAGTGGTGTTTGCTCCCTCTATTGTGAGGTGGAGTTTGGTTTGTAACCCTCTTCGGTAGAGGTGTTGGTTGTTGTTTGGCTACGAGACTACCCCTCGGTTGTGAGGCGGTGTTTGAGAGAGGAGTTCGGTACTCCCTCGTTGTAAAATCCTCCTCGGTGGAGGTTCCCTTGGTGGGAGTCCTCGGTGGACAAGATAGTGGATTAGAAATCCTTCTGGGTGAAGGCGGGGATGTAGAGCTAGGTGCTCGAATCTCGAAACATATCTTGTTGTTTGCGCTTGATCCCTTGGCTCTTACTCTCTCTCTCTCTCTCTTTACTTTGTGCCTTGCTTCAATTCATATTGTTCATTCATAATTATTTGCTTGGCTTGTTTGAGTGTGCATCTCTTGTTAATTGCAATTTGTTTTTAAATTCCGCATTAAGTTCACTAGATTAGCATCATCACCTATTCACTCACCCCCCCCCCCCCCCCCCCCCCCAGGTGATTTTCAGATGCGAATGATCAAGAGATGAAAAAGCTTCTCTCTTTTTTTTTTTTAATTGATGGTGATTATTAATCATGGAGAAAGAGTAAGCCTATTTGCTATGGGAAAACTCTTTTTAACACATTTTATCAGATTTACATATAAGATCGAAAAATGAAGACACAAATTTTGAGTTTTATACAGATAAACCAATAGACCCTTCTGTGGGATGGAGTTTGTTTAGATTCGAAGAAGGCATATACAGGGCAAAAATCTAGACTGATAATTAATTATAGGGACTATTGCTATACAAACGAATGTTCATTAAAGGATCAGAGTTGCCCCTAATTAATCCTATGGAGTTGGCGCCATTTATAAGCAAATCGCACATTTCTTGCAATATCCAGATGACGCATTATATAAATCTGACGCGTATGATATCTTTTCAAATTAGCTAGCAAATATAGTCACTTCAAGTTGGTGTCTCGGACGTTTAGCCAGTAGTCATGCCCCGCTTCCTGAAATATGCTGGAGCGGAGACGCGACGAGAGTCGGCAACGCATATACGCAAGGAAAATACCTCACGTATACGTGCTAAATCTTAAGTAACCCAGAACAAGATATAAATCTATGCTATAATGGATCAACGATCATCGTAATATCACATATAAGCATCCACGCAAGATATCATATAAATAAAGAACTGGAATAAAAACTGAATCTGATATACAAGAATCAAAAAACAAAATACAGAACAGGAATATAAAGGAGGTAAGAATACTAGAATCAAATAGGGAGAAACTCCAGACTCCTCGCAACATGCACGGGCTCATCGAACACCTGATCACTGAAATAAAGCATATCCATATCTGGAGGTGCAAATCTAACGTCGTCAGAAGCGACATAATGAGTGTATAATAAAAGGGAAGTGCTCGTGCATATAAACAGTGTGTACAATATCAACATAATAAACTGAAAATAAAAGATAATTGAATAATCAATATCATGAACAAAAACAATAAAGTCAGTCAGTTCAATATCAGATGTCCAAATCAGGTCATGCGTACAGTCAGATATCTATCATGGTTTATATATATGTCATGTGCAAGAATAAGTCACGTTAGGGTCCAGTATACAATCAGGTGTCTACTATAACATGTATATATCTATGTTCAGTCTGTAATATCAATATAATATTTCAATTTTGTTATCAATTATGTCAGCGAACACCAATTGTCACCTGTAATAGATGCATCCATACTACGCTTACTACACGTGTCAATCATGGTTCTAAGTTATTGAAACTGATTGGTTGGAGATATTGTCCATGCTTTAGGTGGGTCCCGTACATACCGGGACCACGGCTCAGATGCCTGGCGCTGAACCAGACCCTACAGCCAGGTAGTCAGTAATAGTACTCACAGTATCACTGTGAAACAATACTCACAGTAACACTGTGGAATAGTAAACAGATGGGATGTCAGTCATCTCCCGGAATCCTGCAGTGAAATCGTAAGTCGGTTGCGCAACCTGTATCGTAGGTCCACCCAAAATACAGACACTGTCTCCTTCCATCAATTTTCTCAATCCCAGTGTAAATTGTCCATTTATATTATTATTCAATCTAGTTAGAACCATCAGGATCATGTTACCTAGATTACTGGGACGATACAGTGACAGTAACAGTACAGTATAACAGTCAACAGTAATCGTATACACGATGAATAGTAATCAAGACAATAAACAAGAGTAACCATGTATACGATGAATAGAGTTGTACCGAGCGTTACAGTCTAATGATACTTTCCCAGTAAGTTTCAGTAACATGAATAATATACTAACAAGCTCGGATACAGCTCAATAGATAGTCTCATCTAAAACTGATCAATACCTCATCTATCTGCACTAGGATACAATAGTAACTGATCAATAATCTAACAGTCTCAATAAAATCATCGTGAACATCAAGTATCAATCCATGTCAAAGTATCTGGTACAGTAACCATCACCTCAATGAATCAATAACCAGTTATCTCATTTCTGTCAATTAACTCGTCTTTTAAGTCATCAATATGTCTCTCCTCTAAAGCACTGATGTATACAAGTTTCAATATCTAAACAAATACACACTTCACCATATCCAAATAATCATCGCTATCCAAATTCAATCCAGATCATCGGTTAACCTCAGTGCCATCACACTCAATCAAAAGGATCCAAACCTAAGGTAACTAATCGAATATGAAAATGTATAATCCACTAGTCCTGATCAATCCAATCAAACACCTATTCCTCAACCCAAGTTCAACTCTATTCCAATCGAGTTTACTGACAAGTCTAAGTCCAAGATCCCATCTAAACTATCATTGAATAAAAAGGAATCAACTTTTAAATAACTCACATATCAATAACAAAATCTAAAATTCACATACATCAACATTAAATCCACATCTAATCTATCCCCACCGAAATATTCAGCTCTCTGGCATCATAATCATCTAAGACTAATAATTAACTATATATCTAGAAAATCCACTTTCTTAATTAACCTGGTCTACTCCCAACTCAACTCAGATTATGTTATCATTTAACACACTGACAAACTCAATCAATAACAGATCCAGTCCAGTCATAGTCAAAGGTACACTACAGATAATCCTGAATCTGAAATAGTAAACAATCTATACATGATATAATAGGACAAGAAACTCTCAGTAATAGAGTATTGAATCCACTATATGTCCAAGCATCAACAGATTTAATAAATCAATAATGTTACCAATTGATAAAGTGAGTCACCCACATCTCAGTACAAGATACTGACTCTACATACACACACACATCAATAATATATCAATTTCATTCTCCATCACCAAGTCCAAACTCACCCTAATATAATCCACTGACCCAATCCATCAATGAAGCAAACTCATTAGTTATTCCTCAATTTTACAATTTAATTCTCATTTGGTTATTATTAATAAGGTGGATTAAGACTAATACACATCTGCCTAGAATAATGGAACGAATCGACTATACTGATGGTAATAGAGTAATGATATATCAATAAAATAATATAAGACCATCATAATGTAACAATGGTGACTGACATGAACAGAATAATGCAGAATAATATATACATGCGCATGAAACATCAAGATAAAAGCTAAAATTGAAATAGATCAATAAACAAACACTCACATGAAATGACGCTGTTTTTTATTCGAATCGCTGTCTAGTCTTCACTGCACGAACCAATACTGATCTATAGATCATCCCATGGATCAGTTTTCGAATCGCCTGTGTATCGGGTCCGCAACGGGCACAACTCTGAATCTCCTTTACCGGTTTGGATCGCACGAACGAGTCCAAAACGCTGTAACACACACCATACACACAGAGAGGAAGGGGAATCAATACACACTCATAATACACTCACACATGTACCCATACAAGCACGCCACACGTGCATACACCTATGGGTATACCCACATACATACACACATACAGGTATATACATACATATACACTATAATTATGCATACATACATATAATTATGTACATATATACTATATATATGCACATTAACTTATGCACTCCAACCACAACACACACACTCCTGCACACAGCACAAACACACACTCATACGCATATACATACATTAAAATCATGCATACATATTAATATTAATAACGCACACATGGTTACATAAACATACACATAACTAGACATATACATGCAAGTTATATGAGAGAGAGAGAGGAGACTCACGCAACAGGGTAACTTACGGTGCGCCGACGGAGGCTTCGGCGAAGGCAACGGAGGCCGCGGAGGAGGTCGACGGATAGAGGATCTCGTAGAGAAGGACGCGGGCATAGGCGCGTTCGCCCTCGCCGGCGGCGATCGGCGACGACTCATGGAGAGGTGGAATATGTCATGGCAGAAGAGGGAAGGAGATGTGGTAGGGTGTTGGGTGTGGCAGTGCAAAAAAGGGAGGGGTACGGCTAAGGAGGAGCAACCAAAAGGAATCCGGGTGCTGTTATGGTGGTTCGGTAGGGAGAAGAGGGTGCAAGGCTGGAGGTCCGGTTGGTGCACTAGACTGTGCCCAGCTGTGCAGAGGGAAGTGCTTGCGCCGGGGCTGCCATGGGCGGTTGGCTCGATGAGGGGAAGTGGTGGACGAGCTCGATGATGGTTGTTGACGTTGAGCGGAGGAGAGATGGAGGCGGATGCGAAGGAGGGGGAGGGGAACGACAACGGGGAATGGTGCTCGACCAAGGCTAGAGAGGGGGAAGTCGCGCATGGGGGGTTTTACATCACGCAGAGGAGATGGAAGGTGGAGTTACAGGGAGATGGCAAAATATTCGGCAGAGGTAGGAATTGGAGGAAGTAAAATAGAGTTAAGAATATTATTAGGAGGAGATAATCAAGGAGGTTAGGAGTTTAGTTAGAATTTAGATTATGTTAGCTAGGATTTAATAGGATATAGGATTAGGTTGGGATTTAGTAGATAGGATTGAGATTTGATTAGGATTATAGATAAGATAAGATTGGATAGGTGGTAGGCTGAAGAAAAGAATTAAAACCAAAAGGAATATGGGCTTGGAGAAAATGTATTAGAACAAAAATGGAAATAGGCTAGATTATGAGCTAAAAGACACAATAAATACTAACACTAATAACACTAATAGTATAATAATAATAATACCAATTAAATACAAAGCAATGACTAAAAATAACAATAACAATACTAGTAATAACTTTAATAATAGCTTTAACAATAATGATAATTATAATACAATTACATATTAAAGATCATAATAAAAATGGTAACAATAATTAATAAAAATTAGTAATAATAACTCACTAATAATTAATACAAAATACATGTACACCAATCAAAATATTAATAATAATAATACCTATAACATTACATGACCATAACAATAATAACAACAACAACAACAACAACAACAATAATAACAATATTTATAGTAATAACATTAATAATAATAAATAAAATAATCAGTAAAGTAAAATAATTACTTAAAAAATAATAGAAATACAGTATTATTTACTAGGATATTACGGGAATAGGACATGATTCTGTTTTTAATAGCCGGTGATTGGCGCCGATTTGGTAACCAGATTTTTTTTAATTCTTGCCTTCTCTTATGTTTGTTGTGACTGGGGGCTGATTATCATGATGGTTTTTTGCGCTGCTTTTGTGCTTGGGACGGCCCTTTATTCCCTGCTTCCAAGCAAACTTTGTTTAAAAGTGTCTTTGTGATTCCTATAGATATTAATTACAATATTAGTTGCACTTGTCTGCAAATGGATCAGATAGAGTGGATGCAGTGGGAAACTGACATTTTTGACTTTTGGCTTTTAATTTTTTATTTTAAATTTATTCTTAAGGGCTAAGATTACATGTGAGAAGAAAAGGGTATGAATCAGAGTTTGAGTCGTAGGTCTTAAAGGTATTTGTAGCCCTTATGATTCTTTGGGGTCGTAGTTGTCGTTTCAATATGGTTTTATTTGTTTAGGTCTGCATTAAAATTTAAATAAATAAACGTTGCAACGTTGTGTAATTTCTTTAACTGTTAACAAAGAGTACTTCTGAAAGTTTATCAACTATGAGATGAGTTTTTAGCCTCTGTTTGGGAGAATTGAAATTTTAGTTTTTCTTGAATTTTTCTCTCAAGTATAGCCTTCGTTTTGGGGAATTTTTTTTTGTTTTGTGAGTTTTATGTATTGTGGATTGGAGAGTCCTTATAAGCCTTTATGTATTGTGGATTGGAGAGTCCTTATAAGCCTTTATTATATTGGGAAGATTTTGAGAGCATCGGAGTTGTTTTTCTCATAGGCATGGCTCATGGTTTATTTGTGCCTCATATCAGTGCACTTCTCCTCTTATTACTTTTCACATTTTTTTTTTTAATTAAATCACAATTTCTCTCTAACATGGTGACCATCTTTCTTCATCTTTAATTGAAGTTTTGACCATATATCTTTGGTGACCATCTTTTCTTCATCTTTAATTGAAGTTTTGACCATATATCTTTGGAGACCATCTTTTCTTCATCTTTAATTTAAGCTTGACATACCATTTTATAAGAGTTCAGTAAATATATGGTAAACATTGCATTTTACTTCACAAAATGCTCATTGTGTCGTTGTAATTTTCTATTCTTATTCTTCTTGTTTTTCTCTATACAATAAAAGCCTATTATTACAAATAAGATTTGAATCTTAAACTTTATGCCACTACAAAGAGGCTTACCGCTTTTCTGTAGTTGAAGTTTTTCTCTATGTACTACTTTGATACTGAATAGAATAACTTGAGAAATTGTTGTCTTATTATTCCCAAAGCGATATCAAGAAGTTGTAGTACAATGAGCATGACAATTTCCTCCCATTACAAATAAAACAACTTTCATAAAATCTTTTATAATATATCCTCTCTTTAAATTTCTTTAAAATATTAGTTATTTTTAAAATTAATTCCCAACACTAAAACTTTAGTGGATGGCTAGCGTGAGAAGTGGACTTCTCACCAAGGCGTGTTTGGTAAGTTGCAAAACATTTGCAAAATACAAAAAGTTTTGCAACTTTACATTTACAGTTGTTTGGCTTCGTTTGCAAAATGCAAAATGCAAAACACTTTTGCAACTCTTCTTTTCCCACTTGCAGTTGCTACAGTTAAATTTGTGGTCATGTAAATCTCACTTTTACACTCATATTTTCCCACTTGCAGTTGCTACAGTTAATTTTGTGGTCATGTAACTTTCACTTGTAGTACACTTACGGTTCAAAACAGTTACTTGATAATCAATATATAATTAAATATTATTAAATATTTAATATTTTAATAGTGTTCAATTTCTTATTTAATTATTTAATTATTTTATATTTTTAATCTTTAACTTTTTATTGTTTTAATATTTAATATTTTACTATTTTAATTTAATATTTTATTATTTTATTAATACTTATTCCATTTTTTATTTTTATTTAGAGTTAATATTTTATTAATATAACAGTATTATACTTTAATATAAAATTACTATATATTTAATTATTTATTTTTAATATAAAAATTACTTTATTAATATCATAATATATTTTATTATTATATTAATATTTTATTATGTTAATATTGTAATAATAATTCAGTATAATAATACTATAATGATAATTTATTATTAAATTATAATTATATTTTACTTTATTAATTTTATATTTCTATAATATTACAATAATATTATAATAAAATTTATATTATAATAATTTTCAAGTATTTTTAATATTATAATATTATAACTATATTTTATTATTATTGTAACATTTTTTAATATTTATATTTTATTAGTATTCTTAAAATTTTATTAATGTTCTTTAGATTTTTCTTAAATTTTATATTATTTATTTAGGTAATATTTTAGTAATATTTTACTATTTATACTAATATTTTATTAATATTATTGTTATAAATAAACTATTAAGATTATTAATTTTTTATCTCCAATTTATTAATACAATTTAATTTGCAATAGTAGATTTAATTTAATAGTATTTATAATATTTAATTCACTGCTACAGTTAATTTTGTGGTCAACTTTTCCACTTACACTTTTACATTACCAACCAAACACCGTAAAACACAATAGACTTTACCATTTACACTTTCACTTTATCAACCAAACACCGTAAAACACAATATACTTTTCCATTTACACTTCACTTTATCAACCAACACCGTAAAACACAATATATTTTCTCTGCTACAGTTCACTTTTTCCATTCTCATTTTACGACTTACGACTTGCGACGTTTTGCAACGAAACAACAGGCCCAAAGTGACGGTGAAGAAATGAATCACAACTCGACAATCCAGGAGCAAAAGAAAGAAACAAAAGATCTTCTTGATTGTTACTGACAATCGATCACTCGCCAGATCCCTTTCTCATTTCATTTTCCAAATGGCAAAACCTTCTAACATTGATCCCAACTCCGGCTACTGCGCCGAAACCGCCACCTTCCACAGCCTCCGCCGGCCGGCGCCACTCCCGCCCTCCTCCGCCCCCCTCTCTGTCGCCTCCTACGTCTTCTCCCTCCTCCCCTCCCCGCTCCCCTCTCACCCCGCCCTCGTCGACGCCACCGCCGCCACCTCCCTCTCCTACCCCGACTTCATTTCACAAGTCCAGTGTCTCTCTTATTCCCTCCAAACGCACTTCCAGCTGTCCAAGGGCCATGTCGCCTTCATCATCTCCCCTTCTCGCCTCGACGTCCCCGTCCTCTGCTTCGCCCTCCTCTCCCTCGGCGTCGTCGTCTCCCCCGCCAACCCCGCCTCCACCATCCCGGAGATCTCCCGCCTCTTCAGCCTCGTCAACCCCGCCATCGCCTTCGCCACCGCCTCCACCGCCTCCAAGCTCCCCACCAACGTCACCACCGTCCTCCTCGACTCCCTGCAGTTTTCCTCGCTACTCAACAGCAAAACCAACACCACAGCTGCAAACCCGGTTGAAATCAAGCAGAGCGATGCCGCGGCCATCATGTTCTCGTCGGGGACCACGGGGCTGGTCAAGGCGGCGGCGGTGCCGCACCGGAGGTACATCGCGATGGTCGAAGGGCCGCGCGTGATGCGACCGCCGTCAGAGCGGCCCGACGTGACTCTGATGACGTCGCCGATGTTTCACTCGATGGGGTTCGTGAATCTGGTCAGGGAGGTGGCGCTGGGAGGGACGACGGTGCTGATGAACCGGCCGGGGTTTGGCGAGATGATGGGAGCTCTGGAGAGGTACGGGGTGACGGCCATGTCGACGGCGCCGCCGGTTGTGGTGGCGATGGGGAGGTCGGAGGAGGCGGCGAGGTTCGACCTGGCGGCGCTTCGGCAGGTGATATGCGGGGGTGCGCCTCTGCCGGCGGAGGCTGCGGTGAGGTTCAGAGCACGTTTTCCACGTGTCCAACTCCGGCAGGTAATTTAAATAGGATTATACTGTGTCGATTAGTGCTCTCAGATTATTTGTGCATTGCTTTTCAAACGCGAGATTTCTTAAATGCGAATTAAATATGGCATTCGTATCCCAACCATATTCGCACTACTTTATAATTTATTCTGTGTTGGGTTTTGAAATAATAATTTATTCACCCAACTTCGCACTACTTTATAATTTATTCTGTGTTAGGTTTTGAAATAGGAAAATTTCGGCATAATCACATACTTTCATTAATACTTATATTTTTGAAATACAAGATTTAATAATAAATAATAATATTTTTTATCGCATGTATTTTGTATTAATTATTATTGTTGTTATATATTATTATTATGGTTCTTAATATTTGTAATTATTATTATTGTTATTGTTAAATATCTTTGTGTATTATTGTAATTATTTGTATTATTAATATAATTGATATTTATTTTGTGTATTATTCTTAGACAAGCTCACTTCTTGCCCCCCTATTTTTCTCTTCTTTTTTCTTTCATTTTCTTATACTTTTTCGTAAACCCAATCCTTACCCTAGTATTAATTTCCATATTCTTTACCATT
The DNA here is from genome assembly GCA_038442645.1 of Agave tequilana. Taxonomy (NCBI): domain Eukaryota; kingdom Viridiplantae; phylum Streptophyta; class Magnoliopsida; order Asparagales; family Asparagaceae; genus Agave; species Agave tequilana. Next base: position 3,708 of record JAVJIF010011174.1, on the reverse strand, counting down.
ACCCATTAGCCCATATTCATTTCCTATCTTTCTTTTATTTTTCCTTGGCTCACGTCATGAGCTCATTTCTATTCCTTCTATTTTTCTTTTATTTGAACCAAAATTCAAACCAGAACCTATTACCCAATATTTAAATTTAATCTTATCTCAAATCTAAATCCTAGCAAAAATCATATTTAATTCTAATTTACCCAAATCTAAATCCTACTTTTAAAATCATAATCTCAACTAATTCTATTTCAAAATAAAATCCTAATTAATTTTTAATTTATTTTAATTCTTATTCAATCAATTAAATCCTAAATCTTAACTATGTAATTCTATATCTTAACTACCTAATCACTAACCCTATATCTCTTTCTCTCCCTATATTTAATTCTATCTAATCCTATCCATCAAATCTAAATCTTTACTAACCTAATCCTCATATATCCTAACTACTAAATTCTATAGTTATCTTAATTAAATAAAAATTCTAACTAATCTAATCTCTCATTATCTCCTAATCCTAACATCTAATCTTAAATTATACTAATCCTAACTATATAATCATTACCAATTAACATCTCCTATATAAACATCTAATCGTAAACCAACAGCCTAACCTAATCTTCTCTTTTTCCTTTGCTGCCAGCCCCAACCCACCATACGGCCTCCTCTTTAGTCTCTAGCGAGACCCTAACGGCACCTCGCGACACCCCAACATCCTCGCGGCCTCCCCCTCCTCTGTCGTCGAACTCTCCTGAAATCACCTAGAGGGGGGGTGAATAGGTGATATGGCTAATCTAGAAACTAAATGCGGAAGCTAAAACAAATTTTGCAACACACTTAATACAACCAACAAGTGTAACCGAATTTCCCGTGAAGGGCTCTGGGCTAACTCCTCTTGATTCCCCTAGATATGAGTTGAGGTGCTATGTGAAGCTCTTCTTGATTAAGTACAAGTGAGGTACACACAAACAACTAAGCATATACAAGATATAGCAATATGAAATATGCAAGGCACAACACAAGTAATGAATGATATGAATGATGCCTTGCACAGATAAAAGAGAGAGGGTTGAGAGACAATGGATCAAACGCTAACAACAAGATATGTTTCGAGGTTCGAGCCCCTAGCTCTACATCCCCGCCTTCACCACCGTGAAGGATTTCTAATCCACTAAGGAGTACCGAACTCCTCTCTCAACCTTACAATGCCACCGAGGCAATACAACCACAATCCACCTCTACCGAAGAGGGATAAGGCCCGTAGCCAACAACAAACACAATCACCTCACACTTGAGGGATACAAACCAAACTCCACCTCTACCAAAGAGGGAGCAAACCAACAACCCAATCAACCTCACCAAGAGGGATACAACAAAGCAAATGAGGGTATACAACTAGTGGTATATTTCAACCACAAACAACTCCTCTTTACTCTTTTCCCCACAAACAAAGATCCTAATAGATTAGGATAGAAGATATAGCTCAAGTGTGAAAAACTAAGTGTTTTGATCAAAGAAATACTTTTGGGAAAACACCAAAAATAATATAGAAATTTTAGCTAAAAAACAATTCCCAACCTAATTTCTTTGAAATAAACAAAACACTTAAAACAAAATAAATGAAGCTTTTTGGCACAAAAACTATTTTGAAAACTTGTTTAAACACTAGAGAAACTCTGAAAATTTTCTTGTCAAAAGTCTTCTCAAAACCCCCAAGAGATGGGGTATTTATAGTCCCAACAGAAAACTAGCCGTTAGGCTGATCTGTCAGCCTGACAGGCTTGCGGTCGACCGGCCGGTCGACCGCCAATGGTAAAAAATATGACCGTTGGAGCAGCCCGGTCGACCGCCCGGTCGACCGCCCAGATACAGAGAGCAGGACTCTCTGGTCCGGTCGACCGCCCGGTCGACCGCCCAGATACAGAGAGCAAAGCTCTCTGGTCCGGTCGACCGACCGGTCGACCGGCCCACTGTGCCAGCAGACGTGCACAGGTCTGTGCACGTCGATCGACCTCCCGGTCGACCGGATCCTGGCTCGGTCGACCGTGCGATCGACCGACATGGCCTGTCAGCACAGCTCTGGGTCAGAAACTGGGTAAAATAAAATTTGAAACTTCTTTTATCTCTTCTAAAAACTCCATAAAAATTCTTTTAACATTTTATATTGAAATACAAACTTGTGATAAAAATTTCAAGACAATATAAAATATTTGGAATCATTTTGTGTCTTGCAAATTTTATCAAAACTAAAACTTGTATTTTATCAAACTTTGATTTTTCAATACATGAATAGGAAAGTCAAATAAGTTTGTTTAAGAAGTTTAAGCATTCATGTATAGAAAGAATACATCTACTATACATATAAACCATGTAAACTTATTTTGATCAAACTATTCATGAAAACCAAATCCAAAACATGAAACACGTTTGTATTGTGCACTTGAGCATATCAACTATTCTTATCTTTACAATGGATCTAAACATACTCTAAAATATGGATACCTAAGTCTTCTTGACGATCTTCATCTTCAGGCGACTCGGTCCAAACTCCGTGATCCACGAGCGAGTGCTATGTATCATCATGATGCTCGGGCCCTGGAATCACTTGTGAAAGGCTTCAAAATCATCTTGTTGAAGCTAATCACCAACTAATATCTTGATTAAAGATCTGAAAGTAAAATCACAAGATTATTAGTAACATAACTACATGAGTAATCATCATCAAAACTAGGTGGAAAGGCCTTCGGCCAACAATCTCCCCCTTTTTGATGATGACAAAACTCATGGAGTTATATATGCATGGATTAAAGTTAAGCTTCAAGGAAGCTCCCCTTAACTCATGCATAACAATAAATATATAATATATGCAATAAAGCACTAAACATGGATATGCATGGACATACATAAAACTATAGAGTGCATATAAACAAGGCTCTTGAAACCAATATGCATAAACACATAAACATCATATATATGCATAGGGTAAACATTAAACATTTTTCCCCTTTTTGTCAATCATAAAACTCAATCATAAAACTAAAACTCAGATTATTCTCCCCCTTTTTGTCAATCATCAACAAAGGGTAAAAACAATCAATTGCAAGGAAAATATATTTTATACCAATTGAAAGTAAACAAATTTTTAGTAAACAATTTCAACTCCCCTTTTTGTATGAAACAAAAAAACAAGAAGGAGGGGTGAATAGAAAACAACATAATATGTACTCCCCTTTTAGTCTAAAACAAAACCATGTCAATTAGGGGTACAAGTAAAAATGAAGCCACAAATTCTTCTCCCCTTTTTGTTCAAAACAAAGAATCAATAAAGGGGTAATCACTAAAACATTGATACCAATTAAAATATGTCAATGAAGTGCATCTTGATACCAATAAAACATGTAAAAACATTTAGGAAATGCCTATACCAATTGAAAAAAAAATTTAAATCTCTATACCAATTGAAAGTAAACAAGGCATAGAGACAAACTGTTTTAAATTTTATACCAATTGAAAATGAAAAAAAAATCTTGATACCAATTGAAACACAAATCTTAATACCAATTGATAAGTAAACAACTACCTACCAATTGAAGGTAAACCATTTTGATATCACTAGAAAGTAATGTTCTTTTTAAGTATATGATACCAATTGAAAGTAGCAATTGAAAGTATATGATATCAAATAAACATCCAATTTTTTCTATCATAAAGTGTGGG